>JAURVB010002336.1:0-35709 GCA_033002965.1 Piper betle | reverse complement strand
TCGATTAGGTATGGGATGCGACTTTGGCATATTAAAAGTTCACGAAAGTGGATTTCAAATGTATAAAGTTCACGAAAGCGGATTTCAAATGTATAAGCCATAACTGTTTAACGACTAACTAAAATCATATATATATACATAATCATATATACTGTGTCAGAACACATAATAATATCGCGTAGCCCACACAATTCAACGGAACATATAAAGTGTTATAAAAATATGCATATATCAGAATATAATCGATAGTAATATGTATGCATCATATATAATCATACACACGCCGAAATCTAGTTGACGGTAACATATTTGTATCATAAGATCATATAGACAAACACAAATACATACATATAAGTGTTGTGTATAGGCCAATATGGTAAACTATGATTACTAAATTTAAAGATAAGTTTAATAACATCTTAATATAAGAAAATATTCACTACAAAGTATGATTGACTTGACGTGCAACTAACTTCAATGCTAAATTTTAACGACTTCAAAACCAATGACCATGTTGAAAAATCGAACAAAGGTGGTTGTTTCATACAAGTTCCTATTTTCTCAGTTTTGGATAATGTGCTTAAATAAATATAGTTTGGTGTATGAAAACGAAAAAGATAAATAATGAAAGGTCATAATTACTCAATTAGAATATGAAAAATGATGTATAATAACTTGTTATATAAAAATATGAAAGATAATGTATAACTGTAAAACCCGCGACTCGAGTCAGGGTTTTATAATCGTTAGCGGGTCGGTTCGACCGTGGTCCGAGTTGGTTCAGCTTTCAGAACACGTGTGCGGGGCCAAGGCCGACCGTGTGCACGTGCTATGAGGGTTCATGTATACCCAACTATTGATGATAGCGTCAGATATGCATCAGCAGACTGAGTTATCAGTAGATATGAGAGTATACAGTTGATGATTTTATTTTTTTTATATTGTGACCGTAGAATTAGTTTAGGCTGAATAACGCATTAAGACACGTTAGATGGTATTCGGGTGGGTTATTAGTTATATAGCATGTCATTTGGATGTTGTTGTGTTTGTTTTATTTTATGAGATTTTTCCATATTTTTCTAGATATTTTTTAGAATTTATTACGAACTAGTTATTATTTTGACTCGAGTAGAAATCGAGTCAATACTTATTTACGAGTTTGCCACTAGGGGTGTTTTTCTCCCTCCCGACACTTCCTCACCCAAACCCTACCACCGCCGCCCACTGTGGTCGCCGCCGCCACCGCTGCCAATGCCGCACAGCCGCCGATCAACGCCGCCCCACCCCGCCATGCAGTCGCCGTGCCGCCACGACCCACCCCGGCCACCGTCTCGCCGCTACGACGCCGGAATTGCCCCACAAGCCGCGACTCCCCCCTTGTCGATTCGCCGCCGTCCGGGCAGTGCCGTCACTGCCGTGACCCCAACGACCACCACCTTGACCTCGCCGACATTTCCCTCATCATCCCGACTGCCGTTGAGGCCGGCCGTAGCCCCGATCGGAGCACGCCGTCGCCGTCGCCGACAGCCATCGCCGCCTCGGCTACCCTGTTTGACACCACCATCGGACCAAGCTCGTCGAGCTGGTGCCGATAGACCCCCTGATTGCCCCGTCCAGAATCATCACCGGAAAACCGCCGGAATCCGCCGACACTCGCCGGAAAACCGCCGGAACCGCCGGAAAATTGGATTCGTGTGAAATTCGCCGGATCATCCGCCGAACGCACCCGATCGAATCCGGTCGGACTTCTGACGCCGCTAGGTGCCAAATTCGAATTTTGAGTCACGAAACGGAAACCCTAGCCGTCGCCGATTTTCGACGACGCGAGGTATAAATTACTCCGACGTAGATTCTTAAGTTTTGTAATTACTAGGGAAGCATGGTAGACTAGATAATTAGATGAATTTTTGTGTTTTTGACGTGTCTGTATGTTTGTGTGTAATTTAATAAAAATTATGAAATTAGTTGATTGATGAGTGTTAAAATGGAAAAGTAAGGAATTAATTAGGTGAACTAATTAATTAGCCTGATTTCATGAGACGTAGATTGAAAACTCACTAGGATTGACTTAGGATGAATGTGTGATGATTGATGCGTGATTGCGTCGATTGTGTGTGCATGCTATAGGATGTGTGATTCATCATGCGGGCGTTAGCTTTTAGCTTGATTGTGTAGGTACGGTGTAGGAGCTCGCCGCCTAGGCGCGTGGACCCGTTTGGAGCTTCTACCAGGTCCGTTTAGGACTCGTTCTCTGTTTTTACGCTACTCTATTGTGTATTTGATTTATCATGTGCAAGACGAGTTAAGTGGCGTTTTATCGGATCCCACTTAACTCGGGCCATTTAGCCAACAATTTTCTGGATTAATAACCCTCGAGGATGAGATCCCTCGAGCTTGTTTTCGAAAATAAGATCCACCTCAAGTTGCCTTCGGGCCTATTATAATAAATCCCGACCCAGCCTTAAAAATAATTTTATCGAGTTTTCAGTGAGACAAGAGGAGATGAATCGACTTGCACGTACCATGAGCAGATGCCGTGACAGTCAAAGCGGGCTCTGGATTAGTGCCAGCGGACTGTTCCATTCCCGAGGGATCCTGACAACTCCGCGTTTGGGTTCCTCACACCCGGAGGACGTGGAGGTTTACGGGTACTGTTTAGTACAGCGCATGTCCGGACTTGTGGTTCAAAGGGTATTAAAGGCGATTGTCTGAGAGTACTCGGCCTACGTGCTCAAGGCCAGGAGAGATATGGAGGTTCGGAGAGGGCTTAGGATAAAAGTTTTACGTGAAGTACTGAAAAAGAAGTGTCGTGAGCGGCACAGTACCAGATAGATCGGGATACTGTTGAGTCAGCTGCTCGACGGCTCCTCTGTAGTTGCCCTTATGAGAGTTCTTGAGGAAGATATATATGATGGTTTGCTTTCCATGAGAGTTTGCTCTCATGTTCCAGTTTGATATTAGTTATTTCCGGACCAGTGACACCCGTTGCTGACGTTTTTCTATATATACGTAGGTGAGAAATGCGAGGGATGAAAGCTGTCGAGACTGCGAAGGAGCAGCACGGAACCGCGCACACATGTACCTACCGCGTGTAATGTATAATGATGGTGTGTTAATGCTGTGTGAATGATAATTAGGATGTTTTTGTCTTGATGAATTGCTTATTATGAAACGAACGGATAATTGTGAATGAGTAGGAAGCCTTGGAGTTCAGACTCGGCTCAGATGAAAACAAATGAGATAATGATGAATGCTACGGTAGATTGTCATGTTTTATCGTATTTTGATAAAATATTTATATACCCTTGTTGTGGACAGGTTGGCCCCTATCCCACTTTTAGGGGAGATTCTGTCCGTTTTTCCGTAAAAATTAATGAATTTTTAATTAAAATTTCTTGCTGTTGCATGGTTTTGTTTTGCTTGCACATCATAGCATGCATGTAGGACTACGTTAGAACCCACGCATCCCATCCATGCATTTCATGTTTGCATCTCCATCTTGAGACATCGAGGGCAGATCCGGGTCGGCTTAACCGAACCCAGTAGATTAGCGAACGGTTCGGTCGCCGGTGACATTTCTGGGTCGGTTCACGGGTGAGCCGAAATGGGGTGTTACAATAACAATTACAGAGAATATTTGATTATGAATAATTAGTAATAAATATTGTTCGGGCGCGGGTTCGTCCGCTGGTGCGGGTTAGAGTGTTCCCGCGTCGGGTTGGAAGGGTTCGGTGGGACCGAGGCGCCCTTGCCGCGCAAAGAGACAGCGGGATGAGACTAAAGAGTCACAAGTATCCAATAACACTTAGACAATTCTTATGCACTCGGTGGGATGGCCATTTCCAATCCTAATTATTCATTTCCATAAACATATCATGCTTGAATGCATGAAAATTGCAACTGCAATGCTGCTTCAACTTCAGCAGGGAAAGATTGTCTTCCTCCTCTGGATTGCACTAACTCCTCCAAGGCGTCTCCTTCAATTGCAGCAAACCTTCATCTTCAAATGCAGCGTCCTCATCAAAAGCATGCTGGAGCAGCGTTCTCTCCAATCAGCAGCAGCAAGGGTGGCGTCTCCTTCAATGGCGTCCTTAGTTGCAGCAGGGTGTATTTCAGCAACTCCTTCTTCAATTCAGCAACAGCAAGGCAAGGTCTCCAGTAACAAGACAGAGTCTTCTACTTCTTCAAGTGGCTCCTTCTTTAAGTAGTAATGCATGGCATCTCTTTCTTCTAGCCTCCATTGCAGCCAGATCCCCCTGTAGCAGCAACAGGCGTCCTCCTTTATAGCAAGTAGCAACAACTTCGTCTTCCTCCACTTCGTCTTCTTCAATGGCAGCAATGACTTCGTCTTCCTCCACTTCGTCTTCTTCAATGGCAGCAATGACTTCGTCTTCCTCCACTTCGTCTTCTTCGTCTTCTTCAATCTCGTGGACCCCTTTCCCTCCTTCCGAATAAATCTCACGTATCTCATTTCTATTAAATTAGGCATAACCACGGGTTCAACCACGACTGGCTGGGTTAACCGTCATGATTGAGCCGAGGGGTGCGGTGAAAAATTTGGACGAACAAATATATATATACTCCATAATAAATAAATACAAGATTTATAAAACCCTAAATAAAATAACCTAATTATTTTTGGAGCTTTACAATATCCCCAACTTAGAAATTTTCATCTTTAAAAATATATTAATGCAATAATGAGAACTCGTCTAATATATTTGATAGGACTTCGATAGATATTAGAGGTAAGACTAATACAACTTTTAAGGGAGAAATTACAAATCCATTAATAGAAGTAATATAAAATATAAGAATATTATAATAACCAATTTTTCAAGTAGTAAAAACTTTTTTTAAAACAAAAGAAATCCTAGACTGGTTGGCTAATATTAATTGTATGAAATTTCTATTTTGAGTAGTAGTCATGATAATTTAATACAAGCATAAATTTTAAATCAGATGGATGCTGATAAATAAAATAATTGATGCAAGTAAAGTAAGATTATACTTAATTATAATTACAAAAATTTAAAACAACTTCGTTCTAGTGAAAGATTATAGTTTATGTTGATTTAGACTTTTTAGGAATTATAATGAATTCATAAGAGTCGTATAAAATTTTCAAAATGGTCGAGAATTTCTAACTAAAAATATTTGAACAGGAACTTGCCCAAGATTATAAGTAATTTGAATAAATAATTTATTCTTAGTATTTTAAAATATCATTTTATAAATAAATTACGATATAGAATTTAATAGGTTTATAACGGAGCCTGATTAATATATACATCCTTTCTGATGCTTAAAACAAAAAAGAAATTGAAGTTGGTTTCTTTTCAAAATATAAATAAAACTCAAACAAAATAAATAATTTGAGTATTGTTAATATGAATTTTAATTTGACGTGTGAATATTATTTATAATTAGAATATAATAATTTCAAAAAGTACAATAAAATCAATAAAATAAAAGGTAACACACTGTTCAATAAGTTAAGTAGTTAGAAAAATTGAAAAAATAACTATTATTTAAAAATATAATCAGAGTATAAAAAAGAAAAAAGTGTACACCTTGTATTGTATAATTTTGGAACAAAATTATGTCCAGGAGTAGTTGAAATATTTTTGTGATAATCAATATTTTTCATTCAATACGTAAAATGCTGATAATATTTTATAGTTGTATCAAATATTATGGAAGAATCCTAGGAAAAAAATGTCCAGAGATATTATTATCGTATCCAAAAACAAAAACAAAAAGAAAAAGAAAAAATAATACAATAAATAAAATTAATTGGGCTAGTCTTATGCAGAAACTCTTGACCGTGAACACTCGATTTTCCGTCCACCTTGAAAACCATCGTCCAATGTTTGTCCGACTCCCGTATGAATACAACACGTCTTGCTTCGCGTCACCCAAGAAAATGGGGGAAGCCAAAATTCGGTGACAGTGGTGAACTGGGCGAACAAAGTTTCCACCTTTTCGGGTGCCGCCGTTGCACGGCGGCGGATCGGCCGGAAATCGGCGCTCGCTTCCGTAAAACGGCAAATTCTGAGCTTTGCATCGGTATAATTTTCTAATTGTGGATGCATTTTGTGCGTTGTCGTTGATCCTTTCGAGAAGGAGATGGTTAGGTTGAAGAACACATTTGTTTTGTTTGGCGGAATCATGTGAAACATTTCCTTGATAGTGTGTGGAAAGTCATCTGGTATTTGCTTTGGAGAAACATATTTGAATTCAATCCGTGCTTGGATGCGTAAGGGTACATAATTAGTATTGTGAAACTTGGATTCTCAATTATTTTGTAAATGGTTGACGCTGTGTTGTTGATCATGTAATGTAGTGTTTGGGTAAATATTATTAGATTCCGAGCTTGGTCTCGGTACAATTTACTTTTTTCTGAATGCGTTCAGAGACGATTAGGCTAGCCCATTTTTTGAACGGGTTTTTTAAGTTTGAATCTGATACGTGGTAATATTGTTTTGACGTTTCATTAATTTTGATGTTGGCTCTTTGAATGTGATATAGTGTTTGGGTATATTTTTCATCAGGAGGTTTCTCTAAGTGTAACTGGAGTTAGTTTGGACCCTGTAGTTTTCTTTGGATAAGGTTAGCTTTAACGCAATAGAGGTCAGAACACAGTTAGAAGCAATCGGGTGGGATATGGAGGTGAAGAAACAGCAGGAAAAGGACATGGACTTGTCAAATTAAATTTCCCACTTTAAAGAGACTCTCTGTGAGATTAGGACTCTAGAGCTCTGGTACTATATGAAGTGAAGGAGAAATGCCATATGACACACCAGACCTAAATATAACAAAAATTAAATATCTTCTAATTTTGCAAAGCAAGATATCAACAATAAGATCCAATGAATCATTTGAATCATCAGCCTTAACTGCCATTCGTTGGATCATCTGAATAAATAGTTTTCCCCTGTGCTAGCTTATGTCATGTTTTTTTTTTGGCTGAGGGAATGTAATAGTGGTTGTTCCTCCTGGTTCTATAAGAAATATTCAATAGTTTGTAGAGTTATTCTTTTTGGTCTGAGACCTTGAGAACTGGCTATGCTTGCACTATTCTTTTTTCTGGCTGTACGAAAGTTATTCTCTCTCAAAAAAATTGATCTTTTCTTAATAACTTGTGTTTTATTTGGTAACCTATTTTATTTTCTGGTTTATTTGATAGATCTTATACAAATGAGAAATAAGCACAGAAACCCATACAGTAAGCTTTCACGGAAAGAGCTGCAAAACTTGTGCAAGAAATATGGTCTTTCTGCTATTGGACCAACCCCTCATTTGGCTTGTTCTCTTTTCTCCTTCTTTAAGGTAAATTTGATATTGTTACGGCATTCTGATTTTTGTTCCTATATGAAGGACTGTGTGATGTGACCAAAAGATACATCCTATGAGGTTTTTCTTGTAGTGTAGTGACTCCAAAAAAATATTCTTCATAAAGAAAAACTGGTAAAAAATTAGCATTTTGTGATATATATATTTAGTTTTTTGTACTTGTTTGCGAGTGGGTTCTTCAGACTCGCACTCTTAATAAAACATTTGATTTTTATGTATTTTCAAGGACCAATATTACAATACGTACTTTATATTGTTTTAATTTCTTTTGTATGATCAAACAAATTTGAGGATTGAATGCCATACTGCATAACATCCTTTTTTGTTGGTTGCTACAGGCAATGGTTTGAGATGAGAATTTCATCATGTGATTTTCATATTTCTAATTTAATAGCACATGCTCGCATGATGGAAATTTTAAAAATATATTTATTTTTATGCAAATAGTTACTTACAGAATGTGATTTATTTTCTGTTGAACTTTCATGTATAAATATATACAGAGGTTGAAATTTGAAGCGTTTTTGTTTCATGAAAAAGTTGGTCTGGGACCATTCATGGCACTCATAAATCTATGTTTGCTTACTTTTATCATCGGCTGACAAATTATAAAAGTCCTTTAACATTTTCCAACAAAAATGACCGTCATTTTCTCCTATCATTGAAAGAAAAAAATTTCCTTGTATTTTTTACTGTTTTAGTTAATCATGCAGGAAACGAATCTACACCCACAACTTGAAAGGAGCAGGTTGGGTGATGGAAGAGAAGCGAATTCAGCTTCAAAGCAAATAAATTTACAATCTGAAAGACGATCCAACTGTTTGGAAGCTACAAATGATGGTGTTTACTGTTTTAAATTTTGTCTCTGAGACATAGCAGCTTAAAAGTTATCTACCGTGCCAAACATGATATTTTTATTTTATACAATAATAGGTGACAAAACATGTTTGCAAATTTCAAATGGCAAAGATTGTGGATCCGACAATTCTTTTGTTGGAAAAACAACTGAAATGATGTGTTTTCCGACTATATTACCTGTTCAGACAAGATGTATGGATGCTTTACCTTCTGACGTGGTAGGAAATAACAAACTTAGTCTTACTTAAAGCTTAATGAGTGCTTATATTACGGTCTCACTTTTTTTTTTCATTCATTCATTTGAACCAGGCCACTGATATTTTTGACGTAGACAGAAGTAAGGATGGTGTTATCTGTTCCACTTTGGTAACGAGAGCAGCTGATTTACCAGCTTCTGTATCTACTGATAGTGATGCTGTGCTTTGTTCAACCATCATTGATGATGTGCATCTGAACGATGAAAGTCACATACCAACAAAAGAATCTTATGGTCAATTGCCTTCTTTCCAGTTTTTCACTGAGTCGAAAGATGGCATTAATATATACATTGATCTAAGTTCTAGTCCCTCACACTGGATTAAAAGTTTAAAGGATGAAGTTCATTTATTCCAGGCTGGGCCTCTTGAGGTTTTGCATGGTGTTTGTGATGAACCCATGTCCATGACATATGCAGAGGCTGGAAGTATCTATCAGAAGCATGAGAAGAACAATAATGAACCAGTTCAAATGGTGTCAATTGCTCCTTCAATTGATAATTCTGCAAATCTCCCAGTTGAAAACTCTGCAAAAATTACTCTTGTTAGGCAAAATGAAAATGATTCATCGCCTCTTTTATGTGATAATAATTCAACACAGCAAAAATCATCTTCTAACGAGGGACGAGAGATTCAGGTTGTTGCTGATTATTCAGATACAGGAACATACAGTTCGGATTTGAAGTCAAGTGTGACACAGTCAAAGTGCTTGGACACATTGGAAAGTTCCTGCTGAGTTTGGGAAGTATGTTAAAAACAGTTACTGATCTTTTCTGAAAGGATTGAACTTTAATGTGTTTGTTGATATTTATGGCTGATCTTGAGAAGTGTAGTTGAGTGTTGTTGCAAAACAATTCATTTCATTTGCATCCAATGTTTTCGAATGTTTAGGATTATACTTCAGCTGATCCATTTCCTTGTGGCTTTTATTGAATGACATCCCATCCTTTGAATTATTGGGGTTTACAAATAATCTTGTTAACAAGGAAGATGCCTTATTAATAGCAGGTAAATCTAGTGAATTTCTATAAAATTGTTGATTTTCAATTTTCTATATGTTACAAAATTCTTGTTTATGAACTTTGCGGTTAAATGAGATTGCTCCTTTAGGTTTGAAGAGTCTCTTGATTTTAGTAGTTTTCAGCACTTATAATTTGTTCGTTTTAAAGTGGATATGGATTTTAGTAACTAGCTTGCCTTAAGTTTGTGCTCTAGGATACGGTTGTATATGGAGGGCAGTATTAGGGTAATTAGTGTGAAAAGTTAATGAAAATGTCTTTGACAAGACCAATCACATTAATGTCATTTTCTATATATATTTTTGAGCAGATGAAGCTTACCTTATGTCCATTGCCAAACTGTAGATACTCTCAATTTTGATATTTATCTTGTTCTTGCCCAAGTTTCACCACTAGGTTAGATTGAATATGTATTTGCTTTAGTCATGTAATTGTTTTGTTGTTTGTACTTGAACTGAATTCGATAGAGCTATTGCATTATTCTGAGATTTTAGAACAGCAATTCAATGCGTCCCCATTCCTTTGTTTTTATAGACACTAAAGCTCTTTAAAGGGGAATTCTTCACTTCTCTTGGGCATTAATTGATATTGCATTATAGTACAGGGTTTGAGTGTTGTTTACTCTTAATTTAATTTGTATGAATGGATTGGTAATTTATCTTATTTTTGTCTCAGTTCTTTTTTATTTGAAGTTCTTTGTCAACAAATGGTAGAGGAACAATGTTTGGAAAACGCAATGATTAATGTCTTTGTAAGAAGAGAAAATACAGCACAGAGATATTTAGTGAAAATGACCTTATATGTACAGCTTACGAACAGAAAGTATCTCAAACAATAATGTTCATATAAACTACAAGCTTGAAGGTTAGAGCAGCTGCTTATCCAAGGTCAGTGTTTTTTCTCTTTACAGATTTACTCATCAGCTGATTCTTAACTTCGTATCTGTAAGTGTTTGGTTGTATTCAAATTTATGTTGGAGAGACTTTCTGTAATGTTGGGTTTTTTGTTCTTTAACTGCAGATGTCCGCTTTTAAGGCCTCAATGCATGAATCTTGTATATCAGCATTTGTCAGTGGATAGTTGACCGCTAGTTCTGATGCATTAGCCACGGTAGATTCTTTGTTAATCGATGGGTGGGGCCTTTGGAAGTGTATGATTTCTGATACGATAACTGAGCACATCCTGGAATAGGATGTGCCCCCAAAATGGCAAATCAAAGTGTGTCCTCTCATTTTTATCTGGGTTGATTTACAAATCTATCTCTGAACCATGACGACAGTCTGGTGGATTTATATCATTTTGTGTGTGAGATGAGTCTTTTACTTTTAGATAAATTTATTTATCTGAATCAGCCTCGTGGAAGGTATCTTTGAACGAATTCCCCATCCAAATTTGCAGATTGGGTGGTCTTGTTTTTCAGATTGTGACTTTGGATTTCCTTCTGTCAAAGTAATCAAGGCATTCCTGTTACACTCCGGACTTAAGGAAATGAACAGGCCAGGCTCATTTTGATCCCTCTGGCCTGTTGGAAGATCATGTCATTGCTCACATGCAAATAAGCTTATGATTGTCAATAATTGGGGAAGCTAGTTTTCTCGCTTGTCACATTGCTGGGGTTTCTGGTGAGCTGGTTAGCTGCATTTGGGAGTTCGATTTGCCATGATTCTAGGTTCTCAACTTCAACTGGTTGTGAGTTGACCGACCGGATATTGGACGTTAGTAACTTGATCATGTGAACAACAATTTTTAGCCTTAGGCCTTAGCTCTGCTTGGGTGTTTTTGTTTATCTCGGTCAATTAGGGGGAAGAGGCGAGGAGTCGACTTCCCCCGGAATGTACAGGATCAGTGCCCATCCAGTCAGTTTATTTTGGTTTTGTTAAGGCAATTCCCTCGTTCACCCAACCCGTTCCGACGAGGTATCGAAAGAAATGAAATAAAATAAAATAAAAAAGAATACAAATCAATGTCGATACGTGTATATGAAAAAATAGGTCACATATAAACAGGCCCACAAGAAGGTTCAAGCCCAAGCCCATCACAACCTCTCCAAAGGATCATCATCTTCTCCGGTCAAGGGCAGATCCTCTCCCGAACACCACCCCGCCGGGCAATGGCCGCCGTCCCCTTCTTGAGGCTGGCCGTCGGGTGCCGAAAGCTCACGGCGCAGGTGACCGTCCCGGAGACGCAGTCCATCGTGGCCATGGCCTCCTCCACTGAGGCCGATTTCCTCCCCCAATACCGAGCCAAGATCAACCGGATCCCCCGGACTTACAGGCTGTGGGACGCCAACATCGCCGCCCGGGTTGGGGAGAACCTCGGGCGGCGGCTGCGAGAGATCGGCATCGACGGCGTCCAGATCGACGTGCCCGAGGAGGTCTCCCGGCCGCCCCATTTCCAGAAGATGGTCCGGCCGTTGTTCGATTCTGTCCAGTTGGCCGGCGTCCGAGTATTTGGGTCCGAGAAGCTCCAAAATTGGAGCAGCAATTGATTACAATTGTAATATGTTGTGATCATAATAATTTGTATGGAAACTGGCGGGCATGGAAGTCTAAAGATAGATTATATTTGGGAAAGAAAAATTTTCTGGTATTATTATTATGTTAGAATAATGATAATAATATTGTCTAAGCGCTAACAAATAGAGTCTATGAATGAATATTTATTTATCTGACTTGAATTTCTAAGGCACTTGGAGTACCCCCTTTTTTTTTTTTTGCATCGTACACTAATATATTTTTAATATTTAAATATACAGGGTAATTATTTAAATTAAAAGAAAAAAACTTATTGCTTTAAATTTCTTTATAATTAGAGTTTTAGAGCTCTACTGATTTATTGACACAACTATATAATATCATGGTCTTACTAAAAGCACTTTGAGTGAGCAACCCATATATATTATATATATATCAAGTAAATATGATGTATAAATACAAAAAAATTTCCAAGCAAAACTATGACATTATATACATTGTAAAGTGGAACAGCAGAATACATTTTACCAAACTTTACTGCTTAAAAACTATGGCACCTCCACCACATCTCACACTTCATTGCGCCAAACTTTACTGCTTGAAAACTGTGGCGCCTCCATCACATCTCACTAGAAAGACAAATAAATAAATTATATTATACTAACTCAAATAAAAATTAATTAAAGATTAACACACATCCTCGCGTGCTCAGAAAGGAAAATTAAACTAATGAACCACCAAAAAGAAAATAAGAAATAAGTTTGAGCCTGAGTAAAATTTGTTCCCGCTTGAACTCAAGTTGAATTATTTTATTTGCTTTTAAAAAACAAAATCGAATTATTTTATGGCGGGAAGAAAAAAACGAGCTGCAGTTAAAAAGATAAAATAAAAGTTAAGGGAGATTAGTAAAACTGTGAACGTAGATTTGCATTATAAATATTAATTTATTGTTAGTATATTATAAATGAAATTGTATCTATTAAATTAAATTAATTGTAAAATCACTGTAAATTAATTTAACAGTGGAAATTTGTT
Source organism: Piper betle (assembly GCA_033002965.1). Taxonomy (NCBI): domain Eukaryota; kingdom Viridiplantae; phylum Streptophyta; class Magnoliopsida; order Piperales; family Piperaceae; genus Piper; species Piper betle. The sequence goes on along the minus strand of JAURVB010002336.1, from coordinate 22,713 downwards.
GTGAAGTAACAAAAATCAGTGGTGCTAGGGTGACTCGCGCCTACCTTCTAGCGCTCGTCGTCTACCTCCGATCCGTCAATCTAAGAAGTAAGAAAAAAAATGACGGTGGTGGCAGGGATTGGCTACGCCCTTCTCGCCCTCGGCCCATCCCTCTCCATTTTCGTCTCCGTCATCGCCCGCAAGCCCTTCCTCATCCTCACCGTCTTCTCCAGGTCCCCCTTGTTTTTTTGCATAAAAATTGATTTTTTAATTGAATAATTGTGTTTGCTGTATATATATATATGTGTGTATCGTATGCCAAGTTGTAAGTTGGTTTTTATTCTGGGAATGTTTCCGTGGAGCTGAAATCTTGAGCTAAACATGTTTGTTGGTTACGAATTTTCGGTGCTTTAGATTTTGCTAATAAATGGAGATGCATTTTCTTTTTCTATTTTTACCCCCAATTTTTGGAAGTTATTGATTGTAATTATATGGCTGATTGTGCAGCACTTTGTTATGGCTTGTGAGCCTGATTCTGCTCGCAGCTATATGGAGGGGATTTCTTCCTTTGAGGCCGGGATCTTGGTGGGCCTATGGGTTCTTGATGATTACCTCGGTTGGTTTGCAAGAGGGTTTGCGGGTTGCTTTCTGGATGATGTACAAGTAAGTGATGATTTTGCAGTCTTAACCTATGATTGGAAGGCATAAACTTGATAGTTGTGCAAATCCTTTTGGGACGAGAGTCGTAAAAAGTGTAGGATGGTTTCCAGGACATTGGAGGAAAAATTAGATGCTTTTTCCGTTAGATTTTCAAAACCTCGGCTGCAGCTGACAGACAAAATGCAAATTGCTCTTGGTGAGGTTTTTAAAACTTCTGTTTTTTGCCTGCTATTTTCTTAACACGAATTTGCTTGAATGTTGTTTTCGTCAACTGCATACCATGTTCTTTGTGACAAACATTCTTTTCTAAAATTTCTTTCACTCTTACACACTTGATTTTGTCTTTCAGCTGGCGGTTTAGGTCATGCAGTTGCTCATGCAGTATTTTTCTGTCTGAGCATCTTAACACCTTCATTTGGTCCTGCAACATTTTATCTAGCCAAGTGCCCAAACATACCATTTTTTCTGGTCTGCTGTAAGTAGTGTACTGCTATTTGCACTCTGTATATCTACTCCAGTTCTCTCATGCTTTGGACATAAAGTACCCAATGTTCCTTATTAATATTCTTTTAGTTGTACTAATTTCTTTCTTAGTGCCTGGACGAAATAAAGCTTGGAAAAGCTTTGCAATAGGTAGACTCAGTAGTCTGTACACAGGATCGAAATTCAATTTTGACACTGGATGCAATATGCTTTCTCTTCACCATGACTCTTGTTTTTAAAATACATTTTCTCATAATATTTGGTTATTCTGCGTTCCCGTTTAGGGTAATCATAGGTGTATATTTTCAAATATTTTTTTCATTAATTTAATCTTCAATTACATTATTCCATTTGTTACTCCAGCAATCATTGCTCTTGGCTTTGCAACAATTCATACATTCTCCATGGTCATTGCTTTCAATGGATATGCTGAGCAAAGGAAAGGAGATCAATTTTTTGTTCCTGCTATTCATCTGGCCGCCTCTCTTGTTGTAAGGGACTGAACTTCGAAAAACTAAGAGTTTCCTGCTTTACTTGAATGCATCAATTTCCCTTTTTTATTTATATTATTATATAAAATGGAAGAACATATAATATTTTTTTCTTGACATCATGGATTTTGAATGTTAGTTAACACAGATAGAGTTGTTACTTGCTAGTATTCACATGGTTTTAGTGTTGGTGTTGTCACATATAAGGACTGTATTCACATGGTTTTGGTGTTGGTGTTGTCACATATTAGGACCTATATGTATCCTGAGTTGTCTTCAATATGAAGGATAAAATGCTCGTCTTTGAATGGATTGCACGACGCCTGTGCAAAAACTTATTGTCTAACTGGATGCATTTCCATACATAACCATCAAAATTTTTATAATTGTTTTCTCCTAAAATGAAGCTAAAGCTTAATGAGGCGGACACTGTTTCTAATTGATAACTGACTCCATGTCTTCAATTTTTCAGATGCTATTAAACCTTATCCCTGGAGGCTGCGTTGTTGGAGTTCCTTTCCTCTATGCGTTGGCGTTCTTGACCATTTTGTATTGTGGCAGGATGGTATTTAGAAGAATTGTTGAATCAACAAATCGGCAGGCTGGCTCATAGTATCCTTAATCTGTGCATAATCTATTTCATGCTTTCCATAAGTTTTTCTTCTCCTTTGTGATTATAGAATTCATATATGATATGACCATAGATGTCGACGATCATTAAAGTTTGATTAGTGGAAAGACCCACAAATATTACAATGATTAATGAAAATGTAACTCATTTAGGTGAATCCTGGCACGCATATACAATCAATGTTGCAATCCCGTAAAACTGAAAAATTGCAGATGTGGGTTGTAATGAGTTGAGCTTGCTTTGGGCTCTGTACTCGAAATGAGCATGTAATTTGACTTCACATTTTAGCGAAGTTATCTGTCTAAATTGAGGTCATCCTATAAATAATATCAATTGTAAGGCTGTGTTGCCATCTGCGTACTTGGACTATTATTATTATGGAACCATCCAACGAATTGTGTTGAGGGAGAGGATTGGACCAACGATGTGCAGGACCTTAATAGCAAAGCTCCTTGATGATCGCCTGAGGGGTTAATGGGTTAAGCCAGAACGGGCCGCTTTTCTCAAGCTAAATTGAATTTGGCTAATTAAATCCATTAGTCAGCCTAATTATATGGTTAGAAAACTAAAACTGCCAACTGTTATAAAAATTTGAAAAAAGAAACAAGGTGATTGAAAATTTGTATGGCAGCGGTTGAGAATAGTTTCACATCTTTTTTGGAGAGAGAGATGTGTATATACATAGGTTCAAGCATTCGTAGAACATTTTGTGTTTTTGCTCGAAAGAACAAATTTAGAAACAGGTAAATGTCTGTCTGACTCGCACGCGCCTAACATCGGCTCAATATCGACATTGACCTGTTGCACAACGTCTTTGGTTTGCATTATTTTCTATTCCACCTAATGATATCACATGCGATCAACCCTTTCATCAAATTCCTTAATCAAGTGTCCAAACGCAAGTATTCAGGCCATCTATTTCTTTTCAAATGGTTGGTGATGGCTGACTTTATTTGGCAGAGAAGGAACCAAATTATCCAGGGGATCGGCTTCCTCGCATTATTAGTGCAACAGCCTTAGCTTATTTTCCTTACTTTTCGAAAGTTAACCATGGCTATCTGGACAACCAACCTTTGCCCCTTTCTCTTGCGCTTTCTTTGCTTTGGAGAACAACATTATATTGTCACTATCGGTGAGAGCTTTTTCTCCACACAATGTGACCATTTCTTAGGCTGCTGTTTTCTGGTCTAATATGTTTTCCCATTCCCTTGCTATCACAGGTGTTAGGCAAAGACAAGACGTTGAGGAACCAAAGCTAGAAGGCATTCTTCAAGTCATTTTACACATCAAGCATAACCCGGCTTCCGGGCTCTTTCTTTATAACACCCCAAATCTGATTCTCTCAAATTGAATTGAAATTGTTACTGCATATCAAAGCAATTCTTACTTCAATTAAATTAGTCGACCCAAACTTAGGCGAAGAGATTTAGATTCTTCAAGCATCTTAAGATGGAAAAACACCACAGTGTGCAACTAATGCATGAATAAGATGCACACCTTAGCATGATGCTACATGAATGTCATGACAATTGATCATACTCAAAATCAATTAAATTACGATAAAATAATAGAAATTTCTAAAAAATGGATAGAGTTTCCCCTAATAGTGCAATAGGGGCAACCTTGTTTAACAAAATATACTACCACAATAACAATATATGAGTTTCAAATCACAATCAAATCATAGATGATAAATATATAAATTTTAAGCTAGGTCTTGACCCATCCGCTAACTACATCCATCATGATTACGAAGTCAGTCTCAAACATTTTCAACATAATGTAAAATACATCACACAATAATTTGTCATGACAAAATCACGCAAGTAATATATGTTGCACAAGGTATGTGTGTGCAATTAGAAATCGCTGCATGTCCTACTCCTAATCCTCACCTACATATATAATAGAAAAATATCAACAACGGGTGTCAAATGAGAGCTAACTCTCATGTAAAGCTAAATTGGCAAATGTGAGCTAACTCTCTTGTAAAACAAATAATTATATAACTTCAACTGAACACTCTAAGGACAACTACTAAGGAGGCATCGAGCTGTAGACTAGATGGCATCCCAAACTAACTGGTATTATGGTACTCTCAATATTTTCTTAAAAATCTCACTCTCATGAAAACCAATATCATATGCCCTCTCCAGACCTCTATATCTCTCCTGGCCCAGAGCACAAAGGCCAAGTATTCTCATGCAGTTGCCTTCAGTTATCCTTGATACTATAGGTCTAGAATTACGCTGTACATAACTATAACCATCTACTCCATTCCACTTCGGGTGTGAGTAAGGTCAAGACGTAGAGTTATCAAGATCCCTCAGGAATGGAACGACTCTCACACTAATCTAAAGCCCACTGTGACTTAAACATGCACCCTCTCATGACATGTGTAAGTCGGTTTCTCCATCTCTCAGCTCATAAGAAAATCTAACAAAAAACTATATTTATAGGGTTGGGAAGGGGATTATGTAAATAGGCCCAAAAGCAACTTGAGGTGGATCTGAGTTTTGAAAATAGCTCAAGGGATCTCATCCTCGAGGGTTCTTAATTTTGAAAGAATATTACGTTTAAATGATTTGTGTTCAGTGAGACCTCGATAAAATAACTACTTAACACGTCCTACGATCTGCAAATCAAAACATCGATAGAATAGAGCGGCAATCAAAGAGGCGAGTCCTAACAGACCTGGTAGAAGCTTCAAACGGGTCTAGCACCTAGACGGTGAGCTCATACACCGAACCTACACAAACAAAACTATACACTAATGCCTATGGTATCTATATGATGAATAAATGAGATGTAAGAGTGGATGAGATGAACACAATCACATAGGACAAGATAAAACGATAGATGAGACTAAATTATATGACAACACAAAACCACGCCAAACAAAATGAGAATGACATTACTTTAATAATGTTTTGCTATGTGAACAATGATAGAAATGGAACTATTAGTTATCCAAAACTTAAGTAAACCACACGAGGGGATAAACAACCTAGAAATTCTACAAATTACCATGGGTCATTAATATTTAACGTCTATTGGTGATGACTTCCACATGCAAGACATGAGTCATCCGTAACTTACTAACAATACATTCAACACTAACTCCTCAAATGATTTTAAACATGATTCAAAGCTTAAATATTTTCAAATTATTAGACAATACCAGCATGAGTTAGTTTCTAACAAGTGATAAATGAGAGTTCTAAATTAACCATTCAATTTCTACTTCCCGAAATAATTATCTTCTATCAAGACAACCTTGTTAAGCAATTTTACATTTATTACAAATCATCAACAATCAACAAGTAACTTCACAATTTACCACACAATCATATAGTCATTTCCACTACACTCTCCGTTACAATATTCTATACAATCATATTATATAAAGATATGTTCTCGATATATGTACATGCGAATTAGGTACATAGAGTGACATGCATATTACATATGATATGTACATAGAAACAACACCCCAATTCTATCTCTTCAATATACCCATTATGTTGATTTTGATCGATGGAAATCATCTTGTAGATTAGATTAAAATACACCTCTTTAACTATACAAGCAATTAGTAATTTCTTGTGATAATAATATCGATGATCACATAGTCAATAATAATCAATACAAGGCATCACCATCAATAATAATTAAATTATATAAAATAATTAATTAATTAACAAGTGCTGTCGGCGGTGACCAAGGGGGCAGGGGCGGTCGGCTAGGCTGTGGGGAGGTAATGAGCAGGGAAATGAGGGAAGAAAAGGGCGTAGGGGAAAGGAGAAGGGGGAGCCGACCAGACGGTCGCCGACGGCGGGCACTAGGGTTGGTGGTCGAGGGATTAGGGCATTAGGGGGTTTAACTAAGGGTAGACTAGGAATTCGTGGGAAAAAATATTTTTTATAAAAAATCTCAAAAAGTATTTTAATAATTTTACACTTAGATAAGAAAAAGCCAATTAAGTGTAAAATTGGGTTTTAGAGGCTTCTAAAAGCTATTTAGGGTTGTCTAAACGTATCAACTAAGTCATGGACGCCAGTTCAAAATAAAAATGAATATGAAAACAAACCTAATATTTGTCGAATGACATACTTTAGAAGCTACCAACTTAACAAAAAAATCCTAACCAAGTTATCCTAATACAATCAATGACTTAAATCTAAATCTACGATTCACTGGACAAAATAAAATAAATAGATTATATTTTCGTATATGCTAGTAACTCAGTCTGTTGTGTGTAACCGTTGCTATTATCATAAATTCAGGTATATAAGAACCCTCTATAACATGTACATACAGATAGCCTCAGCCTTGTGCCCATGTTTTGTGAAAGCTGAACCGACGACCGACAGTGATTATAAAACTGTAACTTGGGTCGGGTTTTATATTCCTTATTTTGACTATGGGCTTTGCAATCATAGGACACCACTCTCCTTCACGGGATGAACTATCCTTCTTCTTCTAGTATCAAATATTTGTTAACTGCGATGTCTATCTCTATTCAATAGCTAAGTCTAACTTATAATACTCTTGTTAACTCCGTGGCTGAACCTGCTGCTAGGTTTTTGTACAATAATGTAATCTTTTGGTTTTAATAGAGGAAAGTACTTTTAGCACTCTTTCAAAAATAAAAATAAAAAATCGACATTGGTCGATGCAGACTAGAAGCTACAGGGAAGTCATCTCTTTTGTCAAGGGATGATCACTTAAACAAACGGCAAAGTTCTCGAACCAGGTCAAGGTCCAATAAACTACAATATTGATGATTATTATGTTCGTCCCAATAAAAAAATGTTGATAACAGGAAGAGGAGCCTTTTAAGCTTTTGCTAGAGGGACAGAAAAGTGTACATGAGCCCAAAATGGGAACAGAGAACAACTAGTAAAGAACGGGTACAATCAGAGACTCTGCTGGTACATATACACATAGAAACAAATCAAACAGGCTTTTATTAACATGATAAATGGCTTCAATTAACACTATATGGCACAACCTCTACACACCTGGTTGAAGAAGGCCCTGTGAGGCAACTGCATCACCCCAGGCCCTCTCCTTCCACAACCGTTCCACCTGTTCAAAGCTCAACCCTTTCGTCTCCGGCACATAGACCATCACAAAAACAAAGGCCAATACAGCAACACCAGCCAGCATCAAGAATGTTGCAGCAGTCCCCACTGCTGCCGCTACCGAGAGAAACGTCTGCGCCACTATCAGGTTTGATACCCAATTCACTGTGGCTGACATTCCACTGCACATTCCTCGGTATGCTTCTGGGTAAATTTCTGAATTCACAGCCCACGGAACCGGACCCATGCCTGGAGAAAAGAAAGCAATGTACAAAGCCAGGCCAACTACTGCAAACCAACCAGAACCGGTGCTCTTGCAACTGTTATTGAGAGCAAAAGATTCACAGACACCCGAAACTGTGTCCGACGTCTGGAAGAAAAAGTGAAGTAGATAGGACGAGAAGAGATATAATGACACCGAAAAGGCTGGTGAGAGCCAAACGTCTTCTTCCAAAACGATCAATCAGGTATATCCCCACCACAGTTCCAGTAGCATTCATCCCAGCGACAATGAGGGAGAGAAGCAATGCAAGCTTGTTAGATTGAAACCCAGCCATCTGGACAATTGTAGGGCTGTAATACATGACAGTATTGATTCCCGTGAACTGCTGAAATGCCTGCAAGAAATGCATTTTCATTTCATCATTGATATGAATCATGACATAAAAGGACCTCGTACTTAAGTTTGGTACTTGGGGCGCTTGCAATTATTTATTTGTTGGCCCTGCAATCGTCCACGTAATTTTCCCAGCCAGCATGCACTTTTATGAAGGAGTAAAGCATCAGTCTATCCATAGCAAGCTCCCCGCCCATAGTTAGCGGAAAAAAACACTAGTAGCAACCACATTTGTCGTTTATATTAAAGAAAACAATTTGGATCGAACTTCAAACAACAGGGAAAAAGCCTTGCTTTTCCTTCAATGATTACCTGAAGACCAGCTCCAGCTAGAAATGCGAGCCTAATTTCCCTTGACCTGAAAACATCCCGATATCTGACACTGTTCTTCGGATGAAGATCTTCCTCTGCAGTTAGAGAGAGTTGATTGATTTCCTCTTCCAATCGATCAGTATCATATATGTTTTCTAATACAGCAATCGCTTCTTGCTTCCTATCCTGAAGACAAAAAATTGAAATAATTTAAACCAATCAAAAACCTTTTAGTTCGTAAGGAGTACTAAATAGCTCCATCATTTGAAAATTTTTATAATTTCCTAGTAAATCACTAATACATTAGGCAAATTTTCATCACAACTTTGTACCTGCTAAAACTTGTAATTAGAAATTAGATAAAAATCACAATAAAAACCAAGCAATCTGCATGTAAAATATATATTTAACTTTCTAGATCGCCAATTTTATTCCAATCTTAATTGGTCCTTCGGCTCTAATACCTCTCAAGTTTTGTTGGATCATCATTTCTTCTAAAACCTCAAGTTGGTAGTGAAGGAATTTTATAAATATTTAATTTATTGCTGCAAGCTCGGACTGACTGAGAAAATGGAGATAATGTCAATAATGATTTAGCTTAACAATAAACGTTTCTTTAATACGAAAGTGCAGTACTGAAGCAATAGAAAACGGTTCTGCCACCTAATGCTGCCTGGAGAGCATCAAATGACTTTATGGTTTGGTAAGTAAACACATCAAAACAATATGAACGGAATTTATCACAACGTAATTGTTCCCAAGTTCAATGATGACCTTGTAAACTTTAAGGTAATAGTCATTCTAATTTCTTTCCTAACCAAACATGTAAATCATGGAAATGAACAGACAGGTAACCTTCAAGAAGAGCCATCGAGGTGACTCGGGCAAGAAAAGCATAAGGCAAAACTGTACAACAGCTGGAACACCGGAAACCCCAAGCATCCAACGCCAAGTTCCTGGAACCTATACAGCCACAAAAAGGTAACTGACATGCCTGAATCGGTGCATTAAGTGAAAACTATTCAAAGTTCTACTGCAGCATGAATCGTCATATACTAAACCAATCTCATTCTTTCATATTCTGGCATTGCAACAATAATGATCGCAAGGGCGGTTAAAATCATTATCATAATTTCTCATTTTTTGATTAATTTTTCTAGCCTTAGCATGCAAAAGAACACACACAATGAAGTAATATGATTCAGCAATTGCATATTTCCCAGTACCATGATGGTTTGAGTAAGATGCCATATTTAATGATGGGATCGAGTCTTAGAAATCATGTATTATTTTCAGTACGCAAAAAAAGTTTGATAGGGTAATATATGCTTGACATATAGTAAGTATGATGGGAATTACAAGTGTCACCAAGCAGCAGCTTGGCAACTCAGGCAGAGAGCATAAGGAAGAACTCAAGAACGGCTGGCAAATCAGAAACTTCAAGCTCGGATATCATGTCTCAGGGACCTGCTTGACCAAGCAAATACTGTTGAAGATCATATATTATAAATCACAAAGTCCATAAAAGTGCCAACATTTGCTGTGACTTTCATTGACAATTTTCTGCCACAAACTTGTACTTCACATTCAGATCAATCATATGGACACAGGAAAAAGCATGTTATGGGCGATGATAGTAATGTTCGTTTTCACCTTTCCCTATTAAGAGCAGTGTCAAGTAGGACATTTAGCATAACAACAAAGCACTCTGTTTTAACTTAGATTTTGTAATTGATTTGAATGTGGCATCATTTGGTTCCAACTTAGCAAGAGTGGGATGGGCTGTATGCAGTTATTATGGACAAGAAGATTCCTTAACTAAACTCAGTCATAAGTAATGTGGCATTTAAAAAAAAAATCGGAATAGGCATTTTTTTCTCCTTTTGGGCATCAATTATTACTAAGAAAAGACATTTTTCATAGATAACCAGTGTCATGAAATTCTTTATTTCGCATAACTTTATCCCCTTCCTATGTTGCTTCTAGATATTCTACAACACAACAGAAAATGAAAGATAAAAGTAAAACATTTCTGACCTCGGTGAATACAAGATTAACAAGGTAAGAAAGAAACTGTCCACCCGTAATCATGAGCACATTGGTGCTCACCAGCCCTCCCCTGATTTCCGAGGGGGATACTTCTGCAATATACACGGGAGAAGTAACAGACGCAACCCCAACTCCCAGTCCGACCAGAAGTCTGCCAACTATAAGCACATAAGGATCTGGTGCAGCAGCCATGACAACTGATCCAACAGCAAAAACTATATCAGCAAGTAACGTGGTTCTCTTCCGCCCATAAGCATCATTCAACCAACCCCCACTGCTGCTCCAAACATGGCACCAACCAGTGCCATACTAACAATTGTTTCCTGCAAATCAAGCTCATCATGTTTCTGAAACAACTCAAACTTGAGCAGAACACATTAATTTGCACCATACCTGCATAAACTTGCTATCATTGACCTCCTGAAAATCATCCCGGATATACAAAAGAGCTCCAGATATAACCCCTAAAACATCAAACTTTGAGATGAGCATACATACCAAAATAAATTTAACCTAGCTTATGAACCTACTGCTCGCAAAAAAAATAGAGCTTTTCAAAGTGAAAAGGGTAAATGCAATCTAAGTTGTACCTGTATCATACCCAAACAACAAGCCACCTATACCAGCGGTGACTGTTAACATCAGTACATAACAGTTGCTGAAATAAGACATCTTTCTACTGGAGCCCGTATCCAACATGCCTGAGCTCCCAGGCAATGACAGAATCGTCATTTTTAGCCCAGGTACTGATCAAAATGAAAAATCCTATGAACAATTTTAAAAGATTAATAGCTATCCGTGAGCTTGAAGGATCCCAATTTCAAAAGCTCCACATCCAGTAATCTCCCACACTCACAGGACCGCAAACTCCAAAGCACACAGACAAGCAAGCAGCCACCATCCAAGTGATAACTGCACCAACAAAGCTAGTTTCTGTAAGACTACCGAAGACCTATGATCAACCCACAACAAACGGACTAGCTCGATCGTCAAAGCAGCAAACTCCACCAATCTAGTCTGATTGAACAGCACAATCAACACTAAAATTCCAACAACCTGACCAATTTGCCCCCATCCACTGGATTAAAAAATGCAAAAAATACTAGATCAACAGCTACAAGTATTGTGATTCCATGACCACAGATCCCAATTTAATTGTAGTAGTAACAAAGTATAGTGATTCCATGACCACAGATCGCAATTTAATTGTGGTAGTAACCTTCCAAATGATGACTGCATCGGCAAAGCTAGTTTCTCATTGATCAACCGACAGCAAAAAAAAAGAACGCAATTTCAAGAAGGGCATTAATTTCAACAATCATGGTCTGACTGAACAGTTAATCAACAACGACAACGTCGAAATATGGATCTCCAATTCGGGACATCAAAAAGAGATAAAAGATCAAGGCTTTACTCAACAATCCAATGAATGGAGAGCGGCGTCGGAGTGGATTTGGACGCGGCGGCGGAGTTGGCCGGCCGGCGAGAAGAGCTTTATTATTCACCCCACGTTGGGTTAAACTGATTAGAGTGGCAAGGTCTATCACAATGTTTGAATAGTCAAACTGCCACGTTTGAACAAAACTAGCCAGCGGTTGATTTGTCACGAGCCAACAAAGTGGGACCCGCTTCCTTTAACGTGGAGATTTCTGATTGGGTGGTCGGGCGAGGAGATCGTTCCGATTTGACTTGCTATATATTATATTCTAATAATTATTATTATAGTAATGATTTGATGGATTACAGATAAATATATCTTATCTTTGGGAGTGAGTAAGGTGTGTGACAAAAAAATGTGCCATTAGGCTGCCTCGTATATATATATATTTTTAAAAGAACGAATCGGAGTAATAAAATTAAGTGCTGTAATATAATACACTACGTGTAAACTCGAGCATTACGAGGGGCATTTTTCTGATGTACTGATAATTTTTTTATATTCTCTTTATTAATATTTTTTTAAAAATATAAACTTATTGTATAAATTCATTTTGAAATTAGAATCAGAATTTTTTATTATTTGGATAAAAATATAATAAAAAACTGAAAACCAAACTGAAAATTTAAATACATTTTAATTATTAAATTTCAGTGTAAAAAGCAATTTAAAATAAAAAATCCTCATTAGAGATATTTTACTTTATAGACTTGGCGTACCCTATATTGTTCTTAGTCGGTGATTCAAATATAAGAAGTTCATTTACAAAAAAAAAAAGTGTTTATGAAAAATTAATTTTAAAATTAGTGCTAACATTTTATAATATTTGATAAAATGCAATTTAATTTTTCCTAGAATTAATATTTCAATTCCAATTTAAAATTAAATACTCAAGGTGGTTCACTTTATGATCCATATATAAAAAATCATATGACTAATTAAATTTATCAAAAAGAAGTCAATTTAAAATTAAAATCAAAATTGTCAAATATTTGAAAAAAAGGAAATTTAATGTGCAATCCAAATAAAATAAATGCATTTAAATAATTGAATTCTGTACTAAAAAAGCAATTTAAAATAGTTAACTAATTCAAAAGTCATTTAAAAATACCCTGTATCCGATATTATGCAAAGTCCATGATTGAAATCAACAAACACGCCAATCAATAAGTATTCAAAAACTCCATTTTAAAATTAGAATCAAGATTTTTTACTATTTAAAAATCTAATTCAAATTTGCAATCCAAATCAAATATAATTTAATAATAAAATTAAACTTTTAAAACAATTTAAAAATCTAATTTTAAAAATATTTTAAAAACACTTAGCTGAGATTATGCAAAATTTGTGATCCAAATATAATAAATATCATTTATTAAATATAAATTCGTTCAAAAAATTAAAAATTAAAATATTTATTTTCTAATAGTAAAGGAAAATTATTTAAATTTTCAATCATGATTAAAATTTTAGAATAAATTTCATAAATTAAACTTCAAGTAAAAATCTTATTTAAAAAGTAAAAAACATCATGCATTGAGATTATGCATTTTCCAAGATGCATGTATAATAAACTTAATCATTAGGGACAAAAAAGGTATTTTAAAAAGCCAAATTAAATTTTGAACGAAAATTATTAATTATTTGAATAAAAACAGTAATTGGAAACTATAACACATTTAACTAATCAAATTCCAATCCAAAACATAATTTGAAATATAGAAAAATGAACTTTAAAATTAAAATTATTTTAAAGACATCAAATACTCCAATATTCCATATCTAATCTCCATATCATTAATTCACAATAAATTTATTGTTTACTTACGCCATTAATTATTTTATCGTTATCTTCTGATATTTTCAGTTGAAATGTTTATGACATTTTAAATGATGATTGGAGTGAAATGCTTTTAAAATTTTAAAAAATATATATAATAAACTAATCTTTTGTTCAATTGCTTCTCGAAACTTGATGTTAAACTTTTATTGATGAACGACTGGATTGCTACATCCTAAATTAAAAAAACGTACTAACATTAATTAGTCTGATCACATGTATTATAATAAATTAATAAAATTACAAATAATTTTTAAAAAAATTACATACCTTTTCATCTATGATTACCATATATAGTCTAAAGTATTCTCCTTCGTTTGAGACTTTATATGCATTTCATAATCGTATTATTCGTGCTTTGATTCAAGTAGATTCACCTTTCTCATTACGTTGAGAAATTTTTTTATACCGTGAAAATTTTGTTTTACTCATTTGTAAAAGAAAACGGAAAGCTAAATGGAAAATACATATAGGGTATGAATTATATTAGCAAAAATTAAAGATTATTTCAGATATAGTTAAACGTCAAGACAATTAACACAAAAGTATAACATCAAGATTATTATTATTATTATTTTATATATATATATATATAATATTGATGATAGGAATAATGCATTGATCTCATGACACGTCAAAAGATATTTAATAAAAAATAGAATGTTATAATAAGCCATAAACTACGATTTCCACTCATAATTCACCCAATAATAATCAATAGAGCAATCACTATGAGAAAATTGATAGAGAAAATTTCCCACACATATTTCATTTCAATTTGTATTACGTTTATAAACAATACAAGAATTATAGACTACACCAAATCAAGATATATACAGCATATTATAAAAGAAGAGGAGATGATAAAGAGGAGTTCTTGGTTGATCGTATCGAAGGATGCAGAAATTGGTTGATTCTATTCGAAATTCGTCGATTTAAATTGGATTGGTGGCGATCCGGTAGAAAAAAAACACGTGAATTGGTCTTTGCCGATTCGAAGCTGATTCTACCCGATTCGTGCCTATTCCAGAATCGGTTTAAATCGACCGATTTCGAACTGCAGCCAGGAGGCGGTGATGGTGATGACGGGCGACCAGGGGGACAGGGCAGCGAGGGCGGTGACAAGGCAACAGGGTGGCAAGGGCAGCGACGGGCAGGCGGGCCAGGCTGGGGCAGGGGCCGACAGGGCGACAGAGTGGCAGTGGCGATCGGGGGAGGGACAATGGGCGGCGTCGGGGAGAAGAAAGGGGGATGAAATAGCTATGACATTCTCGTAAATAAAAGTTGACTCGACTCTGATTTGAATCAAAAATAATAACTAACTCCAAATAATTCAAAAAAAATAATAAGAAAAAATATCATAAAAGAATGACATGTTTTATAATTAATGACCCACTAATTTTGACTAAATTAAAATTTTTGTAAGATTGATTTAGACTGATTCAACTGAACGGATCCCTAATCTAATTTAGACCGATTCAATCCGATTCGATGACTCTTTCGAAAGCCGATTCTAATTTTTGTAACTATGACCGTATCACAACTTGATTTGGATAACAACTATGACCAGAGATGAGGATTGATGCATTAACACCCCCATGCAAGCTCATGTGGGACTGAACACCCAGAGCTTGTTCCATAGAAGCACATGACGTGGTTTATATGATGGCTTTGTCAATATGTTAGCCTTTTGATCCGTAGTTGAAATATAATGCAACCGAAAGATACAACATAGCCAGAGGTAGAGCTACAAAGAGTCCCAATCAGCATCACTGTAACCTGTCGAAGCGAAGGTCTGCACAAGTTGAAATGAACTCCAAGTTGAAATGAACTCTTAATATATCTGAGAATCCTTTTGGCTGCAATTAAATGATGCATATGTGGGGAGTGCATGAATTGACACACAGAATTCACTGCATAAGATATATCTGGACAGGTTATTGTGAGATATTGTAAGGCTCCAACAAGTTGACAAAATTCAATAGGATTGGATAATAAATCTCCATCAACATTATTAAATCGACAACCAGCAATAGGAGTGGAGACAGGTTTAGATCCATCCAAACCAAAAGATTGAAGAAGGTGCACAACATATTTAGTTTGAATAAGTAGAAGCCCCTGCTTAGTAGATGATACTTCCATACGAAGAAAATAATGAAGGGGTCCAAGATCCTTCATAAAAAATTGGGTTGATAAAAGAGCAATAAATTGCTGTAAATGAAGTTCAGAATTCCCGGTGAGAATTATATCATCCACATAAATAAGAATAATCATAATGTGATCATCGAAAAATCTGATAAACATAGAAGAATCATGTGGAGAATGCATAAAACCACATTGGATAACATACGTACTAAATTTTTGGTACCACGCACGCGGGCTTGTTTGAGACCATAAAAAAATTTGTGCAACTTACAAACAAAATCACGCCTGGTGTGGTCAATAAATCATTGTGATTAATGCATATAAATATTTTCCATCAAATTAACATGCAAAAATGCAATTTTACATTTAGCTGATGAAGGCCCCACTTATTAGTTATAGCTAGAGGTAAAATAAGGTAAATAGTACCTGGTCAAACCACTGGGCCAAATATGCCACCATAGTCGCGCCGCAGGTTACTGAGTATATCTTTTAGCAACGAGACCGAGCTTTCTATGGTTCAAGAGATGGTGAAGGAGTAACTAAAGATCATGTCTTATTTTAAATAAGAGAATCAAATTCCTCGTGCATAGCCATACGGCGCTGTTTGTCCTTCTGGGACCGTGTAAAACAAGTGGGTTCCACCAGAAGTGCAGTGACAGAGGATAAAAGGGTCGTTGGGAGAGGATACTTTTGAGAGGATAGCAATTTAGGTTGTCGGGTCCCATCTATGCTTCGAGTGACCATTAGATGGGATCAGACCTGATTAACAGGGGTGGGATTAGTGGAGAGGATGAAGGGGATGAAGAGAGTGTATGGGTGGGAGCCGAATGAGGATTGGTGTGAATACTCGGAACAAAAGGTTCAGCTAATGGAAGCGGTGTAGAAGATGCCAAGGTGGAGTTTGATGGGACATTTATGTTGGATGACGGGGGAGACAAGGACGATGTGATGGAAGGCGAAGGGGAAGGGGAAGGAAGGGAAGGGGAGATGGGTAGGGTGATGGAAGGAAGAGAGACGGATGCGTTGGCTGGAGATGGCAGGGTGGGTTCGGAAGGTAGTAAAGCTTGGTTGGGAAATAGCCTAAAACGAAAACGTTTGGCTCCAGGAGTGGAAGTGGGAGATGAGAATTTGGTTTCGTTAAAGACAACGTGCCTTGAAATTAAAATACGACCAGTAAACAATTGGTAACACTTATAACCTACGTGAGAAACTATATCCAACAAATATGCACGAAGAACTTTTGAAATCTAATTTGGTAAGACCAAAGGGGCAAGACATGGGTGACATAAAGCACCAAATGAGCGTAAATGCAAACGAGATGGGGTAGCACCATATAATAAATCATGAGGAGATTTGAACTTACGGACAGAAGATGGTAACCTATTTATAATGTACACTACTGTAGCAAATGGGTGAGTATAAAAAGGAGAAGTAAAATTGGATTGAACCAATAAGGTGAGTCATGCTTCCACAACATGATGATGTTTACGCTCTGCTGCAACACCATTCTATTCCGGAGTTCGTAGACAAGATGTTCTATGCACTATTCCATGTTGATTAAAAATCAATTTTAGTGCATGACTAATAAATTCACCACTACCGTCACTTTGAATATATTTGATTTTAGATGAACAAATATTCTCCAACATAGATATAAAGTGAGGAAAAATAGATAACTCATCGGACTTTCTCTTCAGCGACTAAAATCATGAATCAAAATAAAATAAAAACGAAAACCATCAAAGAAACTTGATAAGTACGCCTCCATACATCACAACGTATTATATGAAGTGAAGACTTTGATCGGTTCTCGCGACAAGAGTAAGAAAGATGACAACTCTTACCCAATTGACAACTACCCCAAGGTGGAGTAGATGTAGGTATAGCTGGGAGAGATAACTCGTGCCTCAAATGATGAATAACTCGATGAGAAGGATAACCAGCATGCCACGAGTCCGTGGAATTTTTATTTGTTGCAAAACAAGGTTTATTTGAGGTAGGTCAGTGTGAATACAAACCACCTATATTCGCCCACGGAAGTAAATAAGAAGGACCAATTATTATTTTTAGCAAGTTGAGGAGAAGAAATAAGTCTCTTGGCAACTGATGGAACTAATAAGACGTCACAAGTCACAGAAGAGAATTCTGACAACTTAAACCGAGCATGGTTCAAATGAGATATGATAAGACCAGCACCATTACCAACAAGAACTTTATCAAAGCCTTTATAAAATACTCTTATCATCAATGTCAGCACCATCTAGGGTCATAGTATGGGTGGCTCCGGTGTTAAAATGCCGGTTACCATATGTGGTTGGATATATTTGAATGATGGTCGTAAAAATTGGAATTGAAATTTAAATTGATTTTTTAGATAGTAATTGAATCAGATCAAATCGGTTTAAATCGATTAAAAATTAATTCAATTAAATTGGTCCAAATTAATTTTATATAAAATTTAAATTTAATTAAAATTGATGAGTTATTAATTACAAAATATGTTATTTTGATGTCATTTTTACGTTAAGATGTGTATTATATTTTATAATATTTTTATATATTTTTGAATTTTTTAAATTATCTAGAATTAATTATTATTTTTTACTCAAATTAGAGTCAAATAAACTTTTAATTACGAGAATGCCACCGTTGGAGAATAAATATCATATTCTTCCTCCCTTTTCTCTTCCCGATGCGCCGCCCATCACCTCCACTGATCGTAGCTGCTGCCGCACGTCGTCCCCCACCACCTGTGGCGCCGTCTCCCCGTCGTCTATCGTCGCCACCCCGTCCCTCGTCCCTTGCCCACAACCCCCGCTGCTGCCTCACCCCACCAACCCCAACGCCCCCCCCCCGGACCCTGTTCCCCACTGCCAAAGATGATGTAGAAGAAGGTGAAGGGCGATTTGGAGGGGAGTGTGGTGTGTTTTATCATATACGGGTAGTTGGGCATGGTCGCTGGGTACAGTGAGCTTTGTGTTTGTCAATTATGGTATGCCGGTCGATCGACAGGAGGGATAAATAATAGAGGTGTAAACAAGCCAAACCTGTTCATAAGCATTTAACGTTTAGCTTGATTTGGCTTGAACGCGTACTCATTAATTTGTGCTCGAAAAAATACTCGGCTCGAAATGGATACCTTGTTGAACAACGAACAAAGCTTGAGCTAAGGAGTGTTCGATTTGACTTAGCTTGAAACTCGAGCTCGATGTGTTTAAACTAGAAAAAATATTCAGCTCAACTCAGCTTGTCAATACTATTGAAGTCACATTGAATTTATTTAGTATTGTAAAGAAAATTTTAATCCAATATAAGTCGATCACGAGCCAAACACAAGTATTCGCTAGGCTTGAAAACATAGTGAGCCAAACATGAACTAAGCCTAAAACACCATAAATTTTAGACGAGCTTGACTCGATGCATAATACATCAAAGCTCATCAAACACTCAAATAAGCTCAAATATGTTTGCCAAAAATCACGTCGAATTAAAAACATCTTTACTCGGCTTGGCTCAGCTCGTTTACACCCCTAATAAACACAAATGCTGGTTGATGGGTATTATATGGTCGATGGGGAGTAATATTATGAGTGTGGGCCCAACATTAGCCACACAAAAAATGGTGGAGAATGAATAAGAAGAAAAAAATCATTGTAAAACCTGCGATCCCAATCGGGTTTTATACTCGTGAACCGATCAGTTCGAGTTGAGTTAGTTTCAGAACACGTGTACTGAGTCGATGACGGTCGCATGTATGAGCTATAAAGGTAATGTGTACTCAAGTATATAATAATAACATTATGAATACAGCAGAAAAGAATGAGTTATCAGAATATATGAGAGTATGCTAGTACTTTATACATATATATATATATATATATATATATATATATATATATATATATATATATATATATATATAGTGTGTGATCGTAAAATTAGTTTTAAGTCGTTTATTGTGTTAGGATGAGCATTTACCATGTTTGAGTGGGGTTATTAGTTACAAAGCATATCATTGTGTTGTTATAGTGTGTAATATATTTTATGAGATTTTTCCCTATTTTTAAATTTTAAAGGATTTATTACAAGCTCGTTATTATTTTTGACCGGAGTCAGAGTCCAGCCAATACTTATTTATGATATTGCCATCGACCACCCCCGACCTTTTTCTTCTCCCCAAGAATCACCATCGCGCCACCTCTACTTATCGTCGTCGCCGCCGCCGCTTAGCCCCACAGCGCCATCACCGTGCTGCCCCAAGAGCCGAGGCCGTCGCCCGGCCTCCACAACACGAGGAAGCCACCCCCTAGCGCCGCGTCCGTGTCACCGATCCCGCCACTGACGACCGTCATTGCCGCTATCCAGTCGCCGCCTCGACGCCATAGACCCCCTACGACCTTCCTTGACCGGAGCGGAGCCTGTCTCCGCCCATGTCGGCTAGATCTCGTCATCCATCACTGGCCGACCCTATTTTTCCCTTTTTGGCGAGCCGCCACCTCCATCGACCATGTCGACATCGTAGACGCATCGATCTCACCAAGCCTGTGCCAACAGTACTCAATACCACTACTATCCCGCCAGTAGACGCTGTTGGCGATTGCAGCGGAAAACTGCCAAAAAGTGCTGGAAAACTTCCGAAGCCAGCCGAAAAATCGCCAGAACCCAACTCGGAAAATCGGAATTGCTGGAATTTGCCGGATCTTCCGCTGAGCTCATCTAGTCGAACCCGATTGAGCTTCAGTCACCGACAAACGCCAAATTTGAGCTTCGAGACGTACGACAAAACCCTAGCCATCACTGATTGTTGATGATGTGAGGTATAATTACCTCCAATTTAATTATTTAAAGTTGATGATTGTTAGCACAACATGCTATAATTGATTTATTGTCATGATAAATGTCTGACTATGAATGAAGTGATGATTTGTATGATTTGATTAATAGTGAATGAATGTTAAGTGATCTTATGAGGTAAATTAAATCTGGGCATGCTAATTGACTACAACGTAATTTAGAAAAATACAACAAAATTGGTATGAATAGGATGAGTTAGAATTACTTTCCCATTGATGATTACTGATTGTGATGGATGATGATTGTGTTATGAGTGTAATGTTCATGTCGAGTTGACGCATCATTCAGTTAGCGGGCGTTAGCTTCTAGATTTGATGGGTAGGTATGGAGTAGGAACTCGCCGCTAAGGCGCGAGGACACGCTTAGAGCTTTTACCAGGTCCATTTAGGATTCGTCTCTGTTTAATACTCTATTCTATTGTATATTTGTTTTATTACCTACAAGATATGTTAAAGTAGCATTTTATCAGATCCTACTTAACTATGGCCATTTAGCGAGAACAGTTTTTCGGATTAATAACCCTCGAGGATGATTTCGAAAACAAGATCCACCACAAGTTGCCTTCGGGCTTATTATACGAATCCCTTCCCAGCCTATATATATAATTTTGTTGAGTTTTCAATGAGACGAGAGATGGTGAAACAGACTTGCACGTACCATGAGTGAATGCACATGACAGTCAAAGCGGGCTCTGGATAAGTGAGCTGACTGTTCCATTCCTGAGGGATCCTGACAACTTCGCGTTTGAGTTCCTCACACCCAGAGAACGTGGAGGTTTACAGTTATTGTTAAGTATAGCACACATCTGGACTTGTGGTTCAAAGGGTACTAAAGGCGACTGCTTAAGAGTGCTCGGCCTTCGTGCTCAGGAGAATTATGGAGGAAAGGAGAGGGCTTAAGATATACTTGTAGTCCCGATGGACCAGAGAAAAATGAAATGAGAAAAATGCCAAAAGAGGCATCAGCAAAGCAGTCAGTTCGGGATGCTACCGAGTCTGCAGCCTGGAGTGCCCTTCAGAGAGTTCTAGTGAAGTATACGAATATTTTTCTTCATATGAGAGTTAGCTCTCATAGCTAGTTTGTTATAGCTATATTTTGGACCAGTAACGCTTGTTATTGACTTATTTTTATACTATATATGGGTGATAATCATGAGTTGGATGTGCTAGCTTGAACAGAGGAGCAATGATGTTGTTTGCACACACATGTCCGCCGATAGAGTGGTTAATATTTTGTTTATGATGTTATTATATTAAGAATGATGTGATTAAATGCTAAGACATAATGATATGATATGAAATGTGAATAGACTGCACAGGTGGGTTGAGACCGAAGATTTAGAGTGATTGATACAATATAGATTAGAATTCTGTGCGAATGTAAATATCTGATATATGCATATATGTTTGTATATATTATTTTGATCAGGGTGACCCCTAATTGCACTTTTAGGGTAGACTCTGTCCGTTCTATAGATTTTTATCATCATATCAGACTATTTGCTAAGTTAGATGTGAGCGGGGTATGTTGTAGTGCTAGCAGAGGTAGAATGGGTATAAGATTCCATCTTATACTAGATCTGGATATTTGCAAATGTCAGCAGGAATCTGACAGGCTTGTCGTGATAGGCATAGAGATCCACCAGTTCTTTCCATAGCATAGAGATTTGGATGAGTCATGGTGTCTACATGTTCGGTAAGTTGAGATTGAATTTGATGTTGACCAGGTGTTTGTGTTCTGCATGTCACCACATTAGTGCACATTAGTCCTGCTTTTGTGGGACATGGTATACATTGTGAGAATGAGTTAAAAAGAAAAGGGGCAACAGTAAGGAGCTTGAAGTAAAGAGATACTGACAAGTTTGTTGGCACATGAGATGGATCATCGAGTGCCTTAGACAAATCCTAAGGATGAAGGCTGTGATTATGCCAATAGAGCCATTGAAGTGCATGGAGCATAGATGAGAGTTTGTGCAGATGACTTGAGATGGACTACTTTCATAAGAAAGTGATGAATGGGGATGAGTAGCGAGGTGGATTAACAGTCCGATGGGCACTTCACTGCATCCCTCCTCTTCCACTCGTTTATGACTATACTGGCAATAGTTTTGGCTTCTCTTTGTGAGACA
>JAURVB010002335.1:0-14519 GCA_033002965.1 Piper betle | reverse complement strand
CTAGAATCAACACAAACAACAAACAGTAAAGAACCATTTTCAATCTTAAAAATTAGCACTATAAAAGTGCACTATACATGACGATTACTCAAACAAAATTTCTCATAATGCTAAAAATCTAAAACCAATCTTTTCTGCTAAGCTTAAACAATTATGAAAATTTAACCAATGTCAATAAAGATCAAAAGTCAGGCCAGGAAAATTCATGACAACAAGAGACCTCCCCAAATAGATCACCAGGAAAGACATCAATATACATACAGGAGATCACTCAACTCACGCCTCGTACCCCTTATCTGTCCATACACCTCAAGTCTGAGACCAAAAGTGATTGAAGGGGGAAGGGATCTACGCAAAGTCTCACAAAAACAAAAATACCAGGCAATATAATTTACAAAAAAAATTCAGGTACTTTCAAGAGCGTACCAAATGATTTGCAGCCCACCGTTCATAGTAGTGAGTATATTTCTCAAGGGAAATTTTTGCCATCTTCCTTCTCCTTTCACTTTCCTCATACTGTAAGTTACAATGCAAAGGAGCACATGTGAAATAAATGCTAGCCAATAATCAGGCATTTAAAAGACACATACCTCCCCTTGCTTTTTAAAATTTTCGTAACTGTTGCAGGAATAAAAACCACCAGACCTTTGATCATGCCGTGACCACTCACCAAGGCATAACCTAAAACAACAAGAATATTTTAAGCATTCAAATGCTAGGACTAAAAAGACAACTTATCTGAACAATGCATACCAGCAAAACTGAAATCTACATGGCGAATAGCACGTCATATGCATGCAGCCCTGGTTTTCTCAATTGGACGCTTGCACTTCGGACAAGGTTTTGAATTGGCTAGAATCCTGATAATCAACCACTTAAATGAATTTTATATATATATATATATATATATATATATCTATATCTATATCTATATCTATATCTATATCTATATCTATATCTATATCTATAACTATATCTATATCTATATCTATATCTATATCTATATCTATATCTATATCTATATCTATATATATATATATATATATATATATATATATCATTCCATGCAGTAATATCTACAATAAAAAAACTAAAAGATTGAGAGGGATCATCACGTCTCCCTTCTCAGCAGCTACTTAATGTCCTCTAGTAATTTCAGATTGATAAGCAATAAATAAATAACAGCAAAATTATGAACTTGAATTTCATTACCAAAAAAACAAAAGCAAAAGTCATACCAATTTGTATTTTCAGACTCAGCACTATTCTTCAATATCCACTTCCCCACTGTGTCACAATCCAATGGGCGATGAGCTTCCTCTGTACACTGCAGAAGCATATAGTCAAAAATATATTTTAGTGACTGATAACCTCGAATTTCATGTTTATTAAGGAAAGGAAATAGCATATGCTTTATGCTTACATTCCAACAGAAATAATGGGTGCATTTGCAAGTAACATCAAAGTTGTCACTACCTATGACATAGTCAACAGCATATTCACAACCAGGGGCAGGACACCATTTTGTCTGCAAAATAAAATAAAATACCAGCATTTCCTCACAAATTAAATTTTCCATCGGACAAGAACTGTTTGTTGCCAAAAGATAAAGGTCCCTAATCCCATGTGTGTATTCATTTTAATTAAAGACCAAAAAAGCTGGTGGCAATATGATAAATCTAAAAATTAGAAAGATAAATAAGCACGTATCTTGCTTCGATCTATCTGTCAATAAAGATGAATGAGTGAAAAAATGAGACCCGTTTACAAGAAAGAACCACCATATGGAACTTGCTACAAGCATGTACCTTATTGCTACCTTCGATATAAGATCTAAGAAGGTAATGATAGTACTTTGTTTTGTCAACTTCGGAAGCCAATATATTAATCATGTTCTCACCCACTGCAGCATTGCAATGAGGGAAGGGGCATCGTAGTGTCAAGCACCCGGAGCCATCATTTATAGAGGAGCTAACATAACCTACCATCAATCAAGTAAAGCAAGTAAATCAGGACCAAAAAAGGTAAATAGAAATTTCCTCCAAATAAAGCTTTCATGTCTTTCCTCCAAAGAAAACTAGTCAAGACCTTCATGCAATGCATGGGACATACCTTCAAAAATATTTTACATTTTCAATCAAACAATTGGTTAATTTCAATTAATATTAACAGTTCTTCTTAATTAGAATAAGGCTCCAGCTTAAAACTAGAAGTTCATATTATTAGTAATATACTTAATACTTTATTTTGGAATTAAAATTTGCTTAGAAGAAGACTCCTGACCAAAATAAAATTAAATACCAAGTCAATTTAAATTAATATAAGAAGTACTATTTAGAATAGACTCCTGATTGAATTAACATGTTTATGGCATTAGTACCAACTAGAAGATGCTTATAAGAATCCTAGAATAAAAGTTCATAACATTAGTACTGTGATTTAGAATAAGTGATGGGGAAAGTGGTGGGAGATAGATGGATTGGATAGGATAATCGGCAACGGAATCACGATTAAAGAATTGCTGCCAAAATTGGCACCAGTGAGAATAGAAGCAACAGAATCAACACTTGAACAAAGATTGGAATCCATCAAACTCAAAAATTCATTAATCAAAGTCGTCTTTTTTCTAGGCCTATGACGTATGGTTTTATAGGCTAATGAAATTTGTAACACAAGGAAACAATAAAAATAAAAATCTAACTGCACAAAGCAATCTAAAATGAAGAAAAATTAAAGACTTGTGAAAAATAGAACTCCTTAATTAAGAATAAAACTAAACTAGATCGATTTTTCATATCTTGTCTTGCTTCGATAAAACCTCAGCTGAAATTTGAAATTGCCCAGAAAAATATATCTGCCTATTGTGTTATTTATAGCAGGGGCTGTCTCTTGCTTCAAATATGGTGGGAGGCAGAATTAACCATATGCAAAGAAAATGTTTAGAAGCAACAACAGGGCAGGAAGTCTCCGAGGATAAATGAGATGAGAGGTGGCCTATAAATAATCACACAATGCAAGGGGGTACATGGCAACCTAAGAATATGGAATGCATATTGAATCAACAAAAAGACTTAACTGTGTGAGCTCAAATTTCAACATTGTAGTTGCAGAAGGGCAGAATAATCTCAACTAAAAGCGCAAAATATGCTTAGAGTATGACGCAATTTAATTGGCACATTAACCTGAGTAAATTCAAAATTCAAGTAAGAAATTATAATAATGTACTTAAAATCAATAATGAACACCTGTCCAGCAAGCACCACAAAATGGATGACCACATGAAGCAGCAACCATTAGAGAGTGAGGGTACAACTCAAAACAAATCTGGCAACACAACTACAAACAAAACTCAAGTATGATTAGTATAGGTAGCATTGTCAACATAGAAACCATTCCTGGCATTTAAGATAGTAAACCCAAAGACATCAGACAACAAACATCAGTTGAAAACACTTACATTATTGGCTTCCGACTTGGCATAAAAAACTTGTTTCTCCAACAAACCAACCTTCATGCGAACACCCTCCTCGTCTGCAAACCAGATGTCCTGCACCTTGATGACATCCCTGTGGAGTAGAACAATAGATTACTGAGTATGTTTAAATAAAACTCTGCCAATGTCCATGCATTGCTGAGCCCAAAGCCTGGCTTAACAAAAGAGGGTTAGTGTTGAAAAATGCCTCTAGCTGTCAAAACTTTACCCATATCTTCTTACCCAGATCCTAGACTGTGAACCATATAATTGACCCCTTTTTGAGGAAAAAAGAAGAAAAAAACATAAAAATGGAGAAAAAGAATGTTTCAATGAAGTGGGAAAGAAAGAGAGTAAAAAATAGATTCCAATTCATAGTTTAATTTCAAGTGACAAACAAAGAAAAAAAAATGCAAATAGCAATAACATCCATTTATGGATATATCACATCAAAACATGAAGAAAGTCCCCAGAAAGTGTGAAAGAGAAATAGATTTCAATCCGCACTAGTTGAAAAACAATAAAGCAACTCTATAACACGCAAATAGAGATAATTTCTCTCTACGAAGATATCAAATCAAAGCATTGATACGGTCAGTCGTCACCATCACTACCATTCTCTTATAATATATTCAGATTATGGGCATAGACCCAATTTATCCATTTTGTAGCCAGGAAAATCATTGGCCGTGCGTTAAAAATTAAAAAGCTTACATAGCCTCGTGAAACCATAATAACAGGGAAATTCAATAACTATAGGCTACAAATGTTAAACTTCATATCCACTTAGTTACAGAATTAAGCACCAAAAGAAGCATAAAATAACAAGCAATAGTCAGAGACATTAACTAATTAAAAAAAAGACTTCCAACAACCCAGATGAAAGCCATACCAATTGTAGTTACACAGCAGTGTACTGGCTGCACTCTTTGACAAAGTAAGAACAGAAGCCACTTCTGTTATATCTTCTTGCTGCCGCCTATGGATGTCTTCCTCGCTCAAAATCGAATACCGTTTCTATATCCCAACCAAAAATAATAATAATGACAATCAGAACAAAACTTCCACCGAGACAATACAAACTCCAGAAAAACCAAAAAAAAACATTATATATACATCAAAAAAACTTCAAAGACAGGAGCTTTGAAGCCTCAAACCCCCCGAAACTTCAAAAATGAAATCGTTTGACGGTAATAGCGAAATAGCCATGAAAACTACCTCCGGGACCACGACTTTGGTCTCGTTGGAATCATCGTAGTCGTTGCCGTCGCTCTCTTCAAGTCCCCCGTCGGCGTCGCTGTAGTAGTCCTCGCCAATGGATGCCGAGCCTTCGTCGCCGGAGCACATGCTGCACCCCCGTTAAGGCGACACCTTCACGACCGGTAGATAGGGGAAGAAAGGGGAGGGCTTGGGGAATAAGGCACCGTGCGATGGGCTACTTGGCATTTTAGTATCCGTAGGGCTTTTGAAGGGAATTAGCCACTCGGAGTACGTTTATTCGGGCCAGCCCAGCAACTTCGTTTGTGAAAAAATAAAAGAAAATAGACGTGAGAAATGAACCCATCGGTTCAGCAATCAAACCTCCCTGATCCGAGTTAAGATTTTATACTCATGAACCAATCGGTTTAGTTGTCGGTTCAAATCGAATTAGTTTCAGAATACGTGTATTAAGCCGATGCCGGTCACGTGTATAAACTATGAGGGTAACGTAGACTCAAATATATAATGATAATGTCATGAATATAACAGAAAAGAATGAATTATCAAAATATATAAGAGTATACTATTTAAATCGTTTACCGTGTTATGATGCACATTTACTATATTTGGGTGGGTTATTAGTTAGAGAACATGTCATTGTAGTGCTATAGTATGTAATCTATTTTATAGGATTTTCCCCTAATTTTTTGGATTTTTTTAAAGATTTATTACAAGTAAATTATTATTTTTAACTCGAGTCAGAGTTGAGTCAAACTTATTTACGGTAATGCCATCGACCACTCCCCGACCTTTTTTATTCTCCCCCAAGCCCTGATCACCATCGTGCCACCCTCTGCTTGTCATCACTGCCATCGCCGAGACCATCCCAATGCCAATCGACGCCGCCTAGCCCGGTCGCGCCAATGACATGCTGCCCCGAGCTCCCCGACCATTGCCCGGCCTCCACGACACGAGGAAGTCGCCCCCTAGTGTCGCACTCGCATCGTTGATCCCCCCACCGGCGACCGTCGCAGCCGCCATCCAGTTGCCGCCTCGACGTCGCCGACCCTCCCTCGACCTTCCCCGACCGGAGTGGAGCCGAGCGCCGCCCATCCCAGTTGGATATCGTCAACCCACCACCGACAGCCCCTGTTTTGCCCTTTTCCAGCGAGCCACTGCCTCCATCGACCTTGTCGACATTGTAGACGCGTCGGGCTTGCCGAGCCGGTGCCAACGGTACCCATACCACCACCATCCCACCAATAGATGCTGTCGGCGATTACCGCTGGAAAGCTACCGGAAAACTACTAAAACCCGCCGGTAAACTGCCAAAACCCTACCGAAAAATTGGATTTGCTGGAATTCGTCGGATCTTCCGCTAAGCTCATCCAGTTGAACCCGATTGAACTTTGAACGCTGACAAGCGCCGAATTCGAGCTTTAAGACATGCAACGAAACCCTAGCTGTTGCCGATGACGTGAAATATAATTACCTCCTATTTAATTATTTAAAATTGATGATTGTTAGCACAACATACTAGGATTGATTAATTGGTGTGATAGATGTCTAATTGTGAATGAATTGATAATTTGCATGATTTGATTAATAGTGAACGAATGTTAACTAATATAATGAGGTAAATTAAATCTAAGCATGCTAATTGACTATGACATAACTTAGAAAAACACAATAAAATTGGTATGAATAGGATGAGTTAGAATTATTTTTATATTAATGATTGTTGACTATGATGGATGATGATTGTGTTGTGTGTAATATTCATGTCAAGTTGATGCATCATTCAGTTAGCGGGCATTAGTTTCTAAATTTGATGTGTATGTATGGAGTAGGACCTCGCCGCCTAGGCGTAAGGACACTCTTTGAGCTTTTACTAAGTCCGTTTAGGACTCGTTTCTGTTTTATATTCTATTATATTGTATGTTTGTTTTATTGCCTGCAGGACGGGTTAAGTAGTATTTTATCACATCCCACTTAACTCGGGCCATTTAGCTGAATAGTTTTCCGGATTAATAACCTTCGAGGATAAGATCTATCGATGATGATTTCAAAAACAAAATCCACCACAAGTTGCCTTTGGCCTATTATATAAATCCCTTCCCAGGTCTATATATATATATATATATATATATATATATATATATATATAATTTTATCAAATTTTCAGTGAGACAAGAGATGGTGAAACTGACTTGCACGCACCATGAGCGGATGCACGTAACAGTCAAAGTACTATTCTGTAAAACCCGTGACTCGAGTTAGGGTTTTACATTACCGAACCAGTCAGTTCGACCGTTGGTTCGAGTTGAGTCAGTTTCATGAACCGCGTGCTGAGTCGAGACCAGTCGTGAGTTATGAGCGATGAGAGTCAGGTGTACCTGAATATATGATGATAACGTCGAGAAGATGGTGAGAAATGAGTTATCAGAATATATGAAAGTATGCAGTATTTTTTCTTTTTATATGTTTGATCGTAGAAATAGTTTTAGGCCGAATAACGCGTTAGGACGCGTTGGATTATATTCGGGTGGGTTATTAGTTATAGAGCATGCCATTTGGATGTTGTTGTGTTTGTATTATTTTATGGAAATTTTCCATATTTTTCTAAGATTTTTTTAGAATTTATTACGAACTAGTTATTATTTTGACTCGAGTAGGAATCGAGTCAATACTTATTTACGAAACTGCCATTGAGGGTATTTTTCTCCCTCCCGACCTTCCTCACCCCAAACCCTCGCCGCTGCCACTGCCGCGTGCTGCCGCCGCCGCCGCCGATGCCGCACTGCCGCCGAGCAACGCCACCCCGTCTCGCCGTGCAGTCACTGTGCCGCCACGACCCACCCCGGCCACCGTCTCGCCGCCACGACGCCGGAATCGCCCCACGAAACCACCTCGGCCGCCGCCACTTCGAGCCGGATTCCACCGCCGTCCGGGCCGCGCCTCCGCCGCTGTTGCCCCGACGACCACCCCTCGCCGTCGCCGACATTTCCCCCACCATCCCGAGCGCCGTCGAGGCCGGCCGCAGCCCCGATCGGAGCACGCCGCCGCCGCCGCCCATTTTCGACACCGCCGTCGACGGCCATCGCCGCCTCGGCTTGCCTCTGATTTGGGACGAGGCAATCAGGGGTCCATCGGACCAAGCTCGTCGAGCTGGTGCCGATAGACCCCCTGATTGCCCCGTCCCGAATCATCGCCGGAAAACCGTCGGAATCCTGCCGGAAAACCGCCGACACTCGCCGGAAAACCGCCGGAACCGCCGGAAAATTGGATTCGTGGGAAATTCGCCGGATCATCCGCCGAACGCACCTGGTCCAATCTGATCGGACTTCGGACGCCGCTAGGTGCCGAATTCGAGTTTCGAGCCACGAAACGGAAACCCTAGCCGTCGCCGATTTTCGACGACGCGAGGTATAATTTATTTTAATTTAATTATTTGAAAGTATTGATTATTGAATTGCATGCTAGGATTGGTGAATTGTGTGTTATAATAATATATATAAATGTAGATTTGATTAAGGATAAAATATGAAATTTGTTTGATTGAGTGGTGTTAAAAATGGAGACTAAGAAATTAATTAGGGTAACTAGGTAATGATCATCGATCTAATGCAAACTAGCCTAAGTAGACTTACTAGAATTGATTGCTAGAATTGATATAGGTTGATGTGTGTTGATTGATGTATGATTGTGTTGATTGTGTGTGCATGCTATAGGATGTGTGATTCATCATGCGGGCGTTAGTTTTTAGCTTGATTGTGTAGGTACGGTGTAGGAGCTCGCCGCCTAGGCGCGTGGACCCGTTTGGAGCTTCTACCAGGTCCGTTTAGGACTCGTTCTCTGATTTACGCTACTCTCTTGTGTATTTGATTTATTATGTGCAGGACGAGTTAAGTGGCGTTTTATCGAATCCCACTTAACTCGGGCCATTTAGCCAACGATTTTTCGGATTAATAACCCTCGAGGATGAGATCCCTCGAGTTTGTTTTCGAACTTCAGATCCAGCTCACGTTGCCTTCGGGCCTATTGTATAAATCCCAACCCAGACCTATATATATGTATAGTTTTTGTGTTTTTGTGAGAGACTGAATGAGGGAAATCTGACTACCGTGCTACGCGAGCGGGCACGTGTGTGTCGACAGTGGGCTCTGGAATGGTGTGCGGGCCGTTTCATTCCCGAGGGATCCTGACAACTCCACCTTTGAGTTCCTCAAACCCGGAGAAGTGTGGAGGTTCACGGGTACTGCATTGCAGCGCATGTCTAGACTTGTGGTTTCAAAGGGTACTGAAGGCGACTGCCTGAGAGTACTCGGCCTTCGTGCTCAAGGCCAGGAGTAATATGGAAGGTGCAGAGGGCGGAAAGGAATGAGATTTGACGCGAGAAGCAATAGAGAAATGGCCGAGGCATGAGAATGTGAAAGATAGGGGGACGCTGTCGACCCGAGGGCGACGGCTCCCGTATGTGCCCTGATGAGAGTTCTTGAGGAAGTATATGGTTTTCTGATTCAACAGGAGAGTTTGCTCTCCTGTGCCAGATTGATATTAGTTATTTTCCGGGCCGGTAACACTCGTTACTGACGGTTTTTCTATATATATGTAGGTGAGAAATGCGAGGGATGAAAGCTGTCGGGACTGCGGAGGAGCAGCACGGAACCGCGCACACATGTACCTGCCGCGTGTAATCTATAATGACGGTGTGTTATTGCTACGTGATGATAATTTTGATATGTTTGTTTAGATAAATTGCTTGATATGAAATGAATGGATAAATATGAATGAGTAGGGAGCCTTGGAGTTCAGACTCGGCTCAGGTAAAAATGAATGAGATAATGGTTGAATGTCAGGGTAGATTATTATGTGTTACCGTATTTTTTATAAAATAGTATATATTTTCTTTTGGTTTCTCCTTTATTATTTTGTCTTGTCTTTGCTTGTACATCATAGCATGCATGTAGGACTACGTTAGAACCCACGCATCCCATCCATGCATTTCATGTTTGCATCTCCATCTTGAGACACCGAGGGCAGATCCGGGTCGGCTTAACCGAACCCAGTAGATTAGCGAACGGTTCGGTCGCCGGTGACATTTCTGGGTCGGTTCACGGGTGAGCCGAAATGGGGTGTTACACTGGATTACTGACGCACTGTCCATTCCTGAGGGATCCTGACAACTCCGTGTTTGAGTTCCTCACACCCAGAGAATGTAGAGGTTTACTGAGTAATGTTTAGTACAACGCACATCCAGACTTATGGTTTAAAGGGTATTAAAGGCGACTACATGAAAGTGTTCGGCCTTCGTGCTCAAGGCCAGGAGAATTATGGAAGAAAGGAGAGGGCTTAGGATATGCTTGTAGTCCTAGATGAACCAGAGAAATGAAATGAGAAAAATGTTGAAAGAGGCATCAGCAAAGCAGTCAGTTCGGGATGCTACCCCTTCTGCAGCTTAGTGGTTCTTCAATAGGTGCCCTTTAGAGAGTTCAGGTGAAGTATATGAATATTTTTTTCATATGAGAGTTAGCTCTCATAGCGAGTTTGTTATAGTTATATTTTGGACCAGTAACGCTTGTTATTGACATGTTTTTATACTATACGTAAGTGATAATCATGAGTTGATGTGCCAGCCTGGACAAAGGAGCAATGATATCGCTTGCACACACATGTCAACCGATAGAGTGGTTAATATTTTGTTTATGATGTTATTATATTGAGAATTGTGTGATTAAATTCTAAGACATGATGACATGATGTGAAATGTGAATAGAGTATACAGGTGGGTGGAGACCCAATATTCAGAGTGATTGATATAGTATATATTAGAATTCTGTGTGAATGCAAATATATATATATATATTGATTTGACAGGGTGACCCCTAAATGCACTTTTAGGGGAGACTCTGTCCATTTTATTTTTAGAATTTTTATTGATTTATCGCAATTGTTGTTGGTGTGTAAGATTGCTCTCAAATTGAGGTGAAATCATCATCGTAGGATCGGTCTGCAAACACCTATCTGCACTATAAGCCCTAATCAGTACCACGAAGGTACCTCTATACTCAGGATAAGGCTCAATCTTATATCTTAGGATAAGAACCTAATCATGCTAGCAAAACACAAAGAAATCACTCTCTCTCTGAAAGACACTTCCTCACTAACATTCAATCTATACCCAATACTAGTACAAGTCAAACTCCTATCGTTTGCTGGCCAATCGCTAAATGGGTTAAACTACAAGTATGACCATCTACTAACCTTCTAATCTGTGTATGCTGATTGTGGGCTCATGGGTGTACTATCGTATTGTCTGAACAATATGATCACTGTGGGTGTCCCATCTGGAGGTCATGCTGTCGCGTTTTTTGACTCTATCTATGCACATCCTTATGAGACTATCACTAACAGTATCTGGTGGTGTTATCTTGCAATATACATCTGACCCAAAGGTGTCAGGTCAAGACAATGGTTTCAAGAGAGCTTGTGAAGTAGGATTCTATACCATCTTATCAGAATAACTTCAAATTTCGTAACTCTCCTCTGTTCTGCTGATTCCACTGTAGCTATACCTTGTTCCTTAAACTCTAGCCCTACTTAGTTCTGAAAGTTATGACAAGAGGTTGCCAGGCAGGGCTCAAAATTCTCCAAGTAGCTATCCTCATATGGGGCAAGACAACAACTTGGCCATGCTTAAGCTTTGACTGCTCCAGTCAGTCAGTGGTTAAGCAATACACAGATGGC
Organism: Piper betle; assembly: GCA_033002965.1. NCBI lineage: Eukaryota > Viridiplantae > Streptophyta > Magnoliopsida > Piperales > Piperaceae > Piper > Piper betle. Next base: position 3,100 of record JAURVB010002335.1, on the reverse strand, counting down.
GGTAGTGCATATTTGGCCGGTGGTAGTGCATCTAAGACAACGGTTGTGCACTTCAAACGGTGGTTGTGCAACTCGGTCGGCAATTGTGCAACTCGGTCGGTGGTTGTGCACTCGATTGGCGGTTGTGCAGCTCGGTCGGCAACAATGCTATCTAGGTGGTAATAATCTAATCCTGATCGTATACATCGTAAATCTACTACTGTTCTTGATATATCTTAGCTGCTAACAACTCGGCTCAGGTTGTCCAACCATGCATGTCTAATCTGAAGGGGTCCGAATCATGGTGGTGACACATGCGATGGTGAACCTATACTAAACCCATACTGATCTCCTCAAATCTGGAGTGGTTGCTTCTATCAGTGCTGGCTGGCCTTCAAACGACAACTACTAATTTGGTGCCTTATCTATAGTGGAATCACGTTAAATAACTGATCTTGTAGGCAATGGTGGTTCTGATCTTTTCCTCATCATATCGAGACCTTTGTCTCACAAAGAGAAGCCAAAACTATTGCCAGTATAGTCATAAACGAATGGAAGAGGAGGGGATGCGGTGAAGTGCCCATCAGACTGTTAATCCACCTCGCTACTCATCCTCATTCATCACTTTCTTATGAAAGTAGTCCATCTCAAGTCATCTGTACAAACTCTCATCTATGCTCCATGCACTTCAATGGCTCTATTGGCATAATCACAGCCTTCATCCTTAGGGATTTGTCTAAGGCACTCGATGATCCATCTCATGTGCCAACAAACTTGTCAGTATCTCTTTACTTCAAGCTCCTTACTATTGCCCCTTTTCTTTTTAACTCATTCTCACAATGTATACCATGTCCCACAAAAGCAGGACTAATGTGCACTCAATGTGGTGACATGCAGAACACAAACACCTGGTCAACATCAAATTCAATCTCAACTTACCGAACATGTAGACACCATGACTGATCCAAATCTCTATGCTATGGAAAGAACTGGTGGATCTCTATGCCTATCATGACAAGCCTGTCAGATTCATGCTGACATTTACAGATATCCAGATCTAGTATAAGATGGAATCTTATACCCATTCTACCTCTGCTAGCACTACAACATACCCCGCTCACATCTAACTTAGCAAATAGTCTGATATGATGATAAAAATCTATAGAACGGACAGATTCTACCCTAAAAGTGCAATTAGGGGTCACCCGATCAAAATAATATATACAAACATATATGCATATATTAGATATTTACATTCGCACAGAATTCGAATCTATATTGTATTAATCACTCCAAATCTTCGGTCTCAACCCACCTGTGCAGTCTATTCACATTTCATATCATATCATTATGTCTTAGCATTTAATCACATCATTCTTAATATAATAACATCATAAACAAAATATTAACCACTCTATCGGCGGACATATGTGTGCAAACAACATCATTGCTCCTCTGTTCAAGCTAGCACATCCAACTCATGATTATCACCCATATATAGTATAAAAATAAGTCAATAATAAGCGTTACTAGTCCAAAATATAGCTATAACAAACTAGCTATGCAAAATATAGCTATAACAACTAGCTATGAGAGCTAACTCTCATATGAAGAAAAAATTCGTATACTTCACTAGAACTCTCTGAAGGGCACTCCAGGCTGCAGATTCGGTAGCATCCTGAACTGATTGCTTTGCTGATGCCTCTTTTGGCATTTTTCTCATTTCATTTTTCTCTGGTCCATTGGGACTACAAGTATATCTTAAGCCCTCTCCTTTCTTCCATAATTCTCCTGAGCACGAAGGCCGAGCACTCTTAAGCAGTCGCCTTTAGTACCCTTTGAACCACAAGTCCAGATGTGTGCTATACTTAACAATAACTATAAACCTCCACGTTCTCTGGGTGTGAGGAACTCAAACGCAAAGTTGTCAGGATCCCTCAGGAATGGAACAGTCAGCTCACTTATCCAGAGCCCGCTTTGACTGTCATGTGCATTCATTCATGGTACGTGCAAGTCTGTTTCACCATCTCTCGTCTCATTGAAAACTCAACAAAATTATATATATAGGCTGGGAAGGGATTCGTATAATAAGCCCGAAGGCAACTTGTAGTGGATCTTGTTTTCGAAATCATCCTCGAGGGTTATTAATCCGAAAAACTGTTCTGCTAAATGGCCATAGTTAAGTAGGATCTGATAAAATGCTACTTTAACATATCTTGTAGGTAATAAAATAAATATACAATAGAATAGAGTATTAAATAGAGACGAATCCTAAATGGACCTGGTAAAAGCTCTAAGCGTGTCCTCGCGCCTTAGCGGCGAGTTCCTACTCCATACCTACCCATCAAATCTAGAAGCTAACGCCCGCTAACTGAATGATGCGTCAACTCGACATGAACATTACACTCATAACACAATCATCATCCATCACAATCAGTAATCATCAATGGGAAAGTAATTCTAACTCATCCTATTCATACCAATTTTGTTGTATTTTTCTAAATTACGTTGTAGTCAATTAGCATGCCCAGATTTAATTTACCTCATAAGATCACTTAACATTCATTCACTATTAATCAAATCATACAAATCATCACTTCATTCATAGTCAGACATTTATCATGACAATAAATCAATTATAGCATGTTGTGCTAACAATCATCAACTTTAAATAATTAAATTGAAGGTAATTATACCTCACATCATCAACAATCAGCGATGGCTAGGGTTTTGTCGTACGTCTCGAAGCTCAAATTTGGCGTTTGTCGGTGACTGAAGCTCAATCGGGTTCGACTAGATGAACTCAGCGAAAGATCCGGCAAATTCCAGCAATTCCGATTTTCCAGTTGGGTTCTGGCGATTTTCGGCTGGCTTCGGGAAGTTTTCCAGCACTTTTTGGCAGTTTTCCGCTGGCACCAACAGCGTCTACTGGCGGGATAGTAGTGGTATTGAGTACTGTTGGCACAGGCTTGGTGAGATCGATGCGTCTACTGATGTCGACATGGTCGATGGAGGTGGCGGCTCGCCAAAAAGGGAAAAATAGGGTCGGCCAGTGATGGATGACGAGATCTAGCCGACATGGGCGGAGACAGGCTCCCGCTCCGGTCAAGGAAGGTCGTGG
>JAURVB010002332.1:0-54310 GCA_033002965.1 Piper betle | reverse complement strand
AAATAACCTCAGTACCATCCATATTTTGTTAATGAGGGTTCTTTCTACTAGTGTGATTGAACTCTAGTTTGCGTGGTGACTTCCGAATTTTAATTCGATCCATTTCTGTTGCAAGGTACGTTTTGCATGTTCTAGATCATTAAATTTTACATTAGTATCCAAAAACCTGAATTGGAAGTACCTCTACTTAGCCCAAAATCCAAATAGACACCGATTTTTATCAAGTTCGACAACCACTCCGGTCATAACTAATGACTCAATGGAGTCCGGCACATTTATCCCAGCCCCCCACACAAAGTTAGAACACATTTCCCAAGAAATTCTATATGGGCGTCCATGCCAGAAAACACACGCAATAAAAGAAAAGAGATTTTGTTCCCTATATTGGCCAGAGAATCAATGATCGGCATGCTTCAATGGTCTTTTAAACCTTGTAGGCGACCCCTATCTAATAGGCATTGTTACTGATTGCCATCGATGAGGCCTGCTGGAGAAACATGTCCTAATTGTTGGGTATATGGACCTCCCCAACCCAACACAGCAGAAATAGCCCAGGAGCAAAATAGACATCAATAAAAAAACGTGGACGACAAATATCACACAGTCCACTAAGAGGATTAATTTCCACTACGAGAAAGATCAAAAAGTACTACGAATTTCTCTCAACCACTCTCCCTCTCAAACCTATGGATCAACATGCTTGATCCAATAGCACCTTGTTATCACCCAAAACTTACCAACTGGTCCTTCTTCGAAGACCATAACTAAGCTCTTTCCAGCGAGACTCCCTCTCCAGTAATTCCCTCGAGATCATTAGGCATTCACCATCTGCGCTCTAACTGAGAGACATCTCAGGCAACTCCAACCGAGACCAAAACTGTCCTCTCCACCGAGGTGGGAGGTCTCCCCCAAAGGGAGAAAGACCTCCCTCTCTAGACCTCTTAAACTCTCTTGAGTTAGGAATAAGATTAGGGTCTCCTCCAAAAGGGTAAAGACCTCCCTCTCTAGTCCACTTAAACTCTCTTGGATTAGGAATACGATTAGGATACAGATTATGTATACACGAAGTATATATATAAAGATGCAAAGGGTTACAAACTTTGAATTTTCTACACAAAACAAAGAGTCCAATAATTAGATGATTCTACCTAAGTATCACAACACTCACCAACAAACTCCTTCAGTTTCCTCCCTCCTTTGAACCTCACTTCATACTCCATCAAATCCAACCTCTACAATCTCTACCTTGGTGAGAGAATATGCACTATAATCTTGATCCAACATTAAAAACAACCCCGCATCAAACTGGCACAAACCCGCACCAAGCCAGTACTAGCCGCAACTCCATCCGAGCTGCAATTTCTTGAAAAAATCCTGTCAACCTCGCACCAAGCCCGTGTGAATCACAACTCCACCTAAGTTGCAACTGTGAACTTCAACACATTTTAAGACCCCACCAAAATTCAAATTTCTTCATGGGTTCTTACTTGGTATTCGCCATCTAAAAGATCAAGTAAGCCAAACCTCCTTCCAACCTTAAGCTCTAATACCAATATTTTCAGTGATATTTGGAGAAAAGGCATTGTAGAGTCGGATTTTATAAAAACTAAATAAGCGAGATTTAAGACCTACGAGCCAACCGCTTGTAAGTGATGTTTGATCTTAGGGATCATATTTAATTGAAGAGTTTTAAAACGTAAGAGTGATGGGTGTGCTCGAGTTCTATTTATGGGCTCAAAAGTTTCTTAATGCAATAAATTGTTGCATAGTTTTGTTCACATGCATGTTTGTTTTGATAATTTATGATGACTGTTTATATGGAATATTATCTATTTGGGTAGGGCTTACTTCCTTTCGGCGTACCCCTAATTAAACTCTGCCAAGAGCTAAATCAACATTCAATAGTTGATGTCCATATTTTTAGCGACCACAACAAAATCAGATATTCAAAGGTTAATCCAAAATCTAATCTTCTAAAATTCAACAATTTAGCCCCTCAATCACAAACTGGTTTCATAGAACCTTAATACTACTAGAAAGTCCAGTACCTTCCTCCTATCAGCCGGGTCTATACACTCCCTGCCTATCCTCTCCCAGACTTGCTTCTCAAAAACAACCATGGGTAGATTTCCGACATCTCTGATGTATTCAACTGACACAACATCTTCAATCCTCCTCCTGCCAAAAAAAAAAAAAACTCTCACGAAATAAGACAAAGTCCAACAACATGTTGCCCCATCACACGAACTCCAAGACATGAACAGAACACAAAAAAAACCAGACCTTCCCGAGTAACTAAGAATCATGAACGCTTTTCTGAAGTCCAGCTTCGAAAGGGCCAGCACCACATCGCTCATCCTCTTCGGCGCATTGCTCGGCTCCTCTACACGGTTTGCACCTTTCTCGCCCAACAAGCACAAGCATCAACACCAAGCTACCTACACTAGTACAAACCAACAAACAAACATAAAAGAAAGCAAAAACGCCTACATATATATACGCACCTCTTCCAAGAGGAGAGAGCCGCCCCCCACGACCGGCCTCACCTCCGAGCTTCCAAATGATAACCATCCAACGTTCTGACGGTGCCGGCGGCGGAGATCTTGGCCAACAATCGCAACGCAGCATCCTCGCCGTGGGAGGCGAGGAGACGCCGGGTTTCGGCGTTGACGGGGGGAGGCCATGCCGGCTGCGTATGGACTCCAGCTGCTGCTCCACCGAGGGCGGCAGATCAGGGTTCATGGCGCCCCAAAAACTATACCACCGCTAAGTAGGCAAAGTGGAAAACGGCCTTCTTAGATCATCGACCGCATGCGATGCTCCTACTATAATGTCTACTGCCACTCTTGATGGGACTCGGCGAGTATGTACAAAACATGAACAGGCGTGGTTGCTTAGCGAGGAAGGAAGGGAGGGCGTGGTGCTGTAGATTCTCTTGTATCCTTTCGAGGAATGATGGGATGCTTCTGTATGGAAAGTTGTAAGTTTGGAGCAGTGGGATGGACGTCGGAAGGATAAAAAGTGGACAACGATGCAAAAAGGCCGCCTGGGCGGGAAGAGTTTGATTTGACCTTTCACAGCAAGTCCATGGTCGAGCACGTGCGACTGACTGTGCTAAGTGCAAAATGTAATATCCCACTGAATTGTACAAATTTTTTTATATAAATTTTCATATAATTAATAAAAAATAATAACAAAAAGCCTTGGGACAATGAAATAGTTTTTTTAAATATTATTAAATGAGACAAAAAAAATCTATTATAATTATCAAACAAATAAAAAATTGGACCCCCCATTGATCCAACTTTTCTCTATTACATTATATGCACCAATATTACATTATTGCCATATTATATTTATTTTTTTATACCTTCATCTTTTTTCCCTTACATATTTGCCGCACAAATAAATATTATACGGGTACATTAATTAACAAAGAGTCCTAAACAATAAATAAACATATTTCAACCTATATTTGTCAAACAATAACAATTACAGCATATCCATTTCATTTGTCATTTGATAAATATTGTGAATGAGTATTATTTTTTGCTTTTCATGCACAATTTTGTCTTATTTTGAACAGGTTTTGATTAATTTTTAATTTTTTATTTTTAAATTCTAATACAAGTGTGAAATCATTCCATTTTCAGCCAATTTGTATTTTTAATAAGAATTATGATTATATATCTTGCAAATTAAAGGTCGTACGAGGTTTTAGAGGAAAAATATCAACATTAAAAAGAGGAACCAGTAAATTTTATTTCAAACATGCTCGTGGAGATAAATTGCACCAGGAATTTCATGCATCTGAATGTGCATTGTTCATTAAAATATGATGCAAATGAAATAAATTTTAATGAATTTTAAAATTCATGTACATAAAAAAGAGAAGAAACCGTTGAAGTTCATGTTATCAATGTCTTCAGCCTCTTCAAATTTCTTCCTCCCTTTATTTAAAAAACTCTAAAAATATAAAAAATAAAAATGTGCAAAGGAGCGAGAGAGAAGGATAGAGCTTCGTTAGCAATAGTATCACAAGTCTTAAAATAATTATATACAAAACTGACAAATGAATTAATGACTAATGGGGAAGTAAAACAACAATACTCCAGCAAAGAACACTCAATATAGCAAACTACACCGGCATATTTTCCATTACGAAGGAAATACTTGAATAAAATTCACTCCGTCTTTATTAAACCGGTATACCTATTCATGCACAGTTAACTAATGTCCTCCACATACCTCTACACAAAACAGCCTCAGAGCTCAATAGGAAATGCCAAATATATAGCAGTTTTGGCATTCGTTGTAGAAAAAGACATATATATACTCCGGAAGTGAGAAGCTCTTGAATGTAGAGATTCAAATAAATTTGTTCATCTTACCTGATAGAATCCAATAAAATGATGGGTATTTGAACTTGCTGCTTCCGAAATTCAACTCAAATATTTTAGTGTTGTTCGAACTCAACTCGAACTTGAATATACTTAAACTATTTAATTTTGATAAGTTCAAATCGAGTTCGTTCGTGAGCTTGAACCTATGACCTCCAAGTCTTTAACTTAAATACCTACCACTTTTAATTCTTCAACTTGAATACCTATATCTATGTCTATTTCACTATTTTGTTATTATATTATATATAAATAAATATAACTATTTATAATTAAACTTATTAGTATATATATATATAAAGACTATATTATTTTATCAAGTTGAATTCGAATCGAACTCGAGTTATAACCGAGTCGAGTCGAGTCGAACACTGCATTACTCAAACTCGGCTCAAAAGATTCGAGATTGAGTCGAGTTTAAGTTCTGATAATTTAAATATCGAATTTCGAGTCGAAGTTAAACCGAACCAAATATTAAATATTCACGAATTACCTCACTTAATTAACCGCCCTAATGATGGGTATCTAGTCTCTACCCTACTGGCCGAGGGCTCTTCAATAGACAAACAATAATAAAAATCTCTACCCGTCGTATGTTAAGTTTGGGCAGGAAATCACACGAACAACCCGAAAGGCACCGTGAGGTTTGATTGTTAGGTATTGGCTTATGATATTCAAACATACCTTTTACATGGTATACGTTCTGAAAGCTCGTCACTTCTGCATAGAGCATGTGTACTTTATTATCAATGAAGCCATCTTTGTGCGACAGTGTGATTTGTTGGAAACGTTTATTCATTCTATTTTTTATAGCCTTACAACCATAAGGTTGTACAATGCGCTTTGGCTTAAAGTTGGCTACTCTTACAAGCATAAGGTTGTCCCAAGGACTTGCGATATCTATCTTCGAATGTGCATCCAAGTCGGTCCGTCAGACATGCATCCTCCTTCCCCGGTACACAGCTGTCGCTAAATCTAATCTTACCCAAGGATTGTCCAGAGGCAGAGTTGTTGACGGTGGTTTATCATTCTGATTCAAGTTCTCAGCTGTCAACAGATGATATGAAACTTGATAGCGTTTGCGTGACAAAGATTCCTCCGGCTCAAGCCCCAATCTGGGTAATGATGAGTCTGAAGGCTGGCTAAGTTATATACCTGATGGTGGTCTTTACACGGGAGAAGAAACAGCTTGAATTGGCTACCTCAGATGGCCCCCAAAATTAAATGAATTGGTAGGGATGTAAAAACTATTGCACATTGTTTACCGAAGTATGCAGCAACGTATAACAGAAAATTTGTACCCTAATTCTTAGTTGCTATTGTTGGGGACTTTAAACAATAAAAGTAAACTCATTATAAAAAATTTATAATATGTGTTATTAGACTCTCTTAATCAAAAGGTTAATTTAAAGAATAAAGTTTTCATATTGACCTATATATAAATGACCAATAATAATCACGACTGATGTGAGATAAACTCAATAATCCTCTTTATCAGAGTAAACTCTCACATATTGAGCGATTCTGAAATTATCATTATCTAGCAATCTCCTTTTTATTAGAGTAAACTCATATATCATCATTAACAAATTCTCCTTAAATCATCAGGTAAAATTCATGAAAGGAATTTTCATAATCAACGTAGCCCTTTTGGCTACATAGAAAAGAACTTTTAACAACTAAAATCATCACATAGATCCCACGAAAGAGACTTTTACATGCATTTTAAGTTCCTAAAAAGAACTTTTAACAATTAAAATTATCAAGTAGAACACACAAGAGAGATCTTCACAATAAGTTTAAGCCCTTTGAGCCTCTAAAAGAAACTTTTAACAAAAGGAGATTTGCAATAAGTGTTTAGACCTTTCTTAGAAAGAGACCTCTATAATTAGCATAGGCCCTTTGGGCACTTAAAAATGATTTTTAATAACTCTGAAAACTTATAATAGGTATCACGAATCTCTTTTAATCTAAATTTAGCTTAAAGAATAAAGTTTTTATATTAGTTTATATGCAAGTTACAAATAATAACCACGACTTATGTAGGATAAACCCAACAAAGACACGACGTTATTTCAAAAAGTACGAGAAATTCAAAAAAATTATAAAAGATGAAAAAAATTCATTGTTGAAAGTACCATGCTTAGGAGGAGCATTTCCCTGAGCATTTATTATTAGTTCTTCATATCTAAGCCTATATCTAAAAATTTGTTTATATATAATTGCATTATGAGGTAAATAAAATACACAATTGAGAGTGTTTTTTCTAATTGTAAATAGAGAGATCCCAATTAGAATATTCTTAATTGAAAATAATGAGTTATTTTCTCAACTATAAAGTGTGAATATTTTCCTTTTACTAATTTGTACACTTACTATTATATTTCATAGTGGATGGATTGTAATTTCTTTGTATTTTAGAAGTTCCACGTTAAATTCTTAGTTCTTTGTGTTTATTATCTCTTACATTGCATCTTGTCAAAACACAACAAAGGAGTTAAGAATCTTTTCTGTTAAAATCCCAACAACTTTTGGGAACCAGGGCGCATATTCCTTCATTCATCAATTAAAAAAATCTCAGATTGCAAAAACTTTTTGTTTCGAACTTCGCCACAACCATGAAGGGCGATGTACTCCTAATGCAAATATAAACCAAATAAGACTGGGGAAAATAAAAAAGGATACGAGAGGAAGCAGGCCCATGAAACAATAACATAAAAATACAGATATGCCTGCTGGAACGTTAGCCTGTTAAATGTAGAATCTTGTCTTTTCGGATCAAATGTTACAAAAACTGCCTCTAAAAGTGGCACAACATTAGTAACACGTTAGATACAACTACACAAGTGTGCCTCGTTTATAGAGCTCTATAAACAGGATCTAATGCCACTGCTTCACAACAGGTTTACTTGAAGGCCTTGAAAAACTATTGTTTGCAGACTTTTTTACACCTGAAAAAATAAAATTAAAAGAGAACGCATCAGATTTATAATTAAAATCAAGGAAAATAATTAGCTGGAAGGTCTTGACTATAAGACCCCATGAACCACTAGAGAAGCATAGATAAGAGTACGGCAGCACAGCAAAGATTGGGAGGGCGTTCTCTGCCATGGGGATGGAGCGGCGCATTTATTCTTGAAATAACAAAACTGCCACAATGATGTTTAATGGATGGGTGATTTGCTTAAAGCTGATTGAGCCTTAAAACCATATTATTTGTAAGATCTCATAGCATATTGCCACTCTTAAAATCAATACTGTGCAACAGAATATCATGTATCTCAATTGACTGACATTAATTTTTGATGTCTTGCATTCAGTACTAAGCCATGACTCTAAAATTTAAACCCAATACAACAAATGATGAAAGTAAAGAATTTTATTCACAGAAATGATCCCCAACAAGTGAAAAAGCTTGCTAAAAAATGTGCTACCAGTTTTGTGGCCTTTTAGGTTCACATCCTCATTGCAGTGGTGAGTCAATTCTTATAGCTAATAACATGGCGTCAAGAAAAGGTCAATAAAAAGATCATCACCAGCTAACAACTAACAACATACATAAAAAACTATGTACGTTAGTTAAAACTTTATGACTTAACACTCGTGATGATGTAAAACTATCAGAATATGTAGGATTTAAAACTATCAGAATATTCAGAAATGTCAGGTTCATACTTGTGGTTGCCTTCATAGGGACTTTCACTGGCATTCTTAGCTGATCTGTAGATGCCAATCGACTTGACAAAGTTTGCCTAGTTCTATCTTGAGCTAGAGCATATGAAGGTAATTTTTTCTCCTGACACAAAAGCAAAAATCAAACAATTTTTAGGAAGCATAATTGATTTCATCGATGGAATTGTTGAAAAAATAATATGCTTGAATGCAGGAATATGCAGAAAAGCTATGACAGCTTTTGCAACCTTCTATGGACAAATCAAATCAACTTGTGCAACGTTACATTGCATCCTGGTAAAAAAACATTTCTCGCCATGAAACAGAGGGACGCTTTTTAATCAAATCAACCTGTATTAAGTTATCTTCTAAAAGCTATAAAGGCAGTTTGGCTTCCATCTATATAATCCCACCAATATAAACTATCAATCTCAACAATAGAAAGTTTACTAGGCCCTACACATATATACCCCAAATGATAAATTCTGCAGTTACGAAATTGAAAGAAGCTAATAAGTAATAATCACCAAGATCTATCAGTCAGATGATAAACTCCAACTGGCAGCTGCAAGTGGTGTTCTGCATTATTAATTGTTTAAGAGAGATATTTTTTTTCTGATTAATGCAATATCAACCTGTACCACTACTGCAGCACTCCAACATGCTAAAAAGGAACTTTTATCATTTGACTAATTTCGATATTCTTTATCCCAATCAAAAGTGTTGCCCACTTAATTGAGAGAGTAAAAGAAGAAACTCACTTATCAGTCGCCAATTCACTTCTACCACCTTCAGATGCTACATCAACAGCACTGCCATTTGAATCTGTTTCTGCTCCCATATAAAGACTACCATCAGAAATATCACTTAACCGCCCTTCAGACTCTCCATCACCATTACCCAGATTGGGACTTGAGCTGGAGGAATCTTTTTGCCTCACAATGCTATCATATTTCATATCATCTGTTGACTGCTGAGAACTTGCTTCAGAATGTTTATCATTGTAATCCAAACCACTATCAACATCTCTGCCCCTAGACAATATTTGGGTAGGATTAGATTTACCAACGGCTGATATACTGGGAGAGGAGGATGCATGTCTGATAGACCCTTTTACAAAGCTACTTTGATGCATATTTGGAGATAGAGTTCGCAAGTCCTTAAGATGTTGTAACTGCTCAATCTCGTCATCTTTCTTTGCAATTATGTCTTTAAGCGTAGCTACCTTCAAGCCAAAAACAACATTGTTACTTTATGCTTGTAAGGATAAAAAAAATAGGAGGAATAAAAGTTTCCAACAAATCACACTCTCACACAAAGATGGCTTCATTGAAAATACAGTACACGTGCTTTATGCAGAAGTAACAAGCTTTCAGAATAGACACGATGGCATACCATGTAATAGCAAGAAAAACATTAAAAAACATTTTGAACAGAAATGTGAGCTTATTACACACCAATCATTAAAATCAAATCACCTGTAAGGTAAAATATTGGATAGCAATATTGTGAGTCAATGACGAAAAGGATAGGAGAAAATGGCAAGACAACAATGTTTTGATGCTTCACAAAAAAAATGAAAAGACCAAACCACACAAAAATGCATAAGCGGAGAAATTAATCAATTGCAAGAAGCCATGAGATATTCATAAATTCTATGAAAAAGAGTATCTTTTATAAATGATCACTTTTATCATTTAGAAGCATCAACACCCTCACAGAACAAGTCACTTCGTCTCGATCCTTTCACCTTAGATGGCTACAAATAATTAGCTCATCAAGATCTAGGTCTTATTTTAATGAATAACAGTTTTAGTTTCATCTAGATCTTATCAATACTAAAAGAGATGACTATTCATTTGTCCTATACATCCATCATTCTACAATAAATACTAGGCAATATGTAAGATAATCATATTCAACCTCATTCAACTCTTCCCTTGAAGGTGTTATATGAGGAAGACTCGATGGAAACCATCAATATCATTGAATTCTATACAAGCTATGAAAATATAAATAACCGAAAGAAATGATGATCAAGATTAACCTGCTCCAGTAAATCTCGCACATCTTTCCCTTCTTTATTGCTACGTGCAGCGCCAAGCTCAACACCAGAGACCCTTTCAGCAAATTTTAATGTACTCATACTCTCTGAATAAGATTCAATGTCGGGATTTAGTTGCACAAACATAAGTGTCTTTGCTTGACCACCTGAAACATAAAAAACATAAAATTTATCCTTAGATTGATGGACCAAATAAATATTTACAAAGAAAAAGACTTCTTTTAGGCTTCAAAATCCTACCTAAAGAGCTTTGAAGAACTTGAGTAAGCTTGCTATTTCGGTAAGGTACATGGCTACTCTTTTGGGATAAAGCAAATATAACGTCTCCAAGAGCCGACAACGACTTATTAATGTGTTGTGCTTCCTTAAGTCTATCCCCAGTTGCTTCTGAACGATTCACTCTTTCACTTCCAGCAAGGTCAACTAGATTAAGTGAGCCACGCAAAACAGCACCAGTCTCCAAATCCGTACCGCAAACATGGACAGTAAGAACACTAAAGATACTGGGTTAGTTAAAAATATGTAACAATGCTGGATTTTCAAATTTATAAAAAAGAACCTAAATACCTATGAGATCGACTACTTCTCAAATTAAGAGCTGTAGCACCAACAGCTCGGTTCATTTGGCCCATTTCCATTAATTCTAAGACATCTTCAGTAGATTTTACTGGGTGCATGCTGGCTTCAGGAACAGCAAGTCCATTGGGTTGAGATGTACTCCAAATCCCAAGTGTGTGCAAGTTAATGGAAACATGATGAAAGGACATACACACAATTATTAACACATACACAGTAATCTCTACATAGCGGAATCACTAGCATAATATGTGAAGAATCTCTTATATTTATAAAAACATTTTTTTATAGGCACTCATATAACATGTACAATTAATATTGATGGTCATCATTACCAAACAGATAAAAAAATTGGATCCCAAATGATCCAACTTTAACTCTATTATATGCACCATTACTACAATGCCATAATATATTTATTTTTCCTATACCCTTATCTATTTTATTTCCTTATATATCTGTCATACAAATAGATATTTTATACGTATACATAAATAACATACAGCTTAAATATTAAATAAACATATTTTAAATTTATATTTATCAAAAATAAAGATTAAAGGATATCTCTTTTGTCCGCCATTATCTAAAAGAAGATCTCGAACTTGCTCATTATATATTTCTATCATTTGAACTCCCAGCTCATACATAAACGAACTCCTCCTGCTTCTTGAAATGTTGAATAGGTCATTAAGAGCCCGGTAGTTCACTCCCCATGCATCTTCTGTCGCTCCTTCAGGTCCAGCCTGCAGTCATTTATAAAAAATGCATGTAATTATTGAAAATTGAAATTGATCAAATAAGTGGTGCATAAAGCACACGTTTTTTTTACCATGGTGTAAGTCTTCCCAGAACCAGTTTGTCCATACGCAAATATACATACATTAAAACCATCAAGTACGGATCTTATTAATGGTCGTGTGTCTGAGAATACCTCCGCTAATAATGAAAAGAATAGATGTGAATGGTTAGCCAAGTACCCACCATAATGAAATAACAAGTGTGTCATCTTCATAGCATACTTAACTACTTAAGGCGCACTATTTAACATTTTTATCATAATTACTCATTGATGAGTCATTATCCTAGGCATTTATTTATACATAAAAGAAAAAAATAATACTGAGAAAATTACTATTATCTAAGGTTGGGTTCTAAGCAAAATATGAACTATATTAGAAGAGCTTCATCATTAAGAGAAAAGAAAAACCTTGAGAGGCAGATGTGCCAAATACTTTGTCAAACTTAAACAATCGATGCCCTTCTTTCCCTTTTTTGAAGGATTAGCAACAAGAAGTTCACCATCCTCACCAATATATTCAATGGTAGTGTTTTTTTCACCTTGCCCTTGAAGAAATGGTCGAATTCGACAGTAAACTCGAATATTTCCTGTCAAAGTTCACATTAAATGCCAAAACTCTATCAATTAAAATTTCAAAACGTGATAGGGGAAAAATCTAGTAGTGTACCCTTCAAATCTTGAACTTCATTGTAAAGTTTCCGATTTTTCGGCAAGAACCAAGTGATAATTTTGAGCTGCATCCGCTAATTCTTTAAGATTGATTTCTATATGTTGAAAAAAATACCAAAAGGTTAATACTATATTCATAGAAATTCACATGAAATGTTTGCCTAAAACAATAGATTTACATCAATACCAAATTCATTAAATTCATCTTGCCAAATTCTTTGAGTAATCAAGACCTCCTCCTTGGTAGAATTGAAAACCAACCGTAATTCCTGATTCACCTCATAAAGTCAATATCATCACTTATCCACTGACAAATGATTCAAACAGTAATGTTAAATGATAGACCTTCAAGGTATGAAACTGAGAGTCAATAAGTTCCCGGTAACTATGTTCCTTCTTGCTCCAACATTCAGCTACGAGTGCAGAACATGTTTCCAGCTCTCCAATTTTCTTTGTTGAGTCCAATAAAAGCTTCTCAGCCGCACTTAACCTCTCTTCCAGTTTTGTTTTAACTTCTCTAGCATCCAATTCTAAATGCAAGCAGCGGTCCTCATACAACTTTTTACTTGCTTCTAGCTCTTTCTTCAATTCGACTATTATTTCATCACTATTTGCCTTCTCTTTTGTTAGCCGAACCACATTCTCTTCCTCAAATTTTATCATTCCTTCTATTTTATTCTTTTCATACTGAAAATCAAAGAAAAACATATACAGGTATTAAAAAAATATCTCTAAAATACTACAATAGTAATGGATTGATAGCAGTTATCAAGTAAAAGATGATGTTTGGATAACCATTTCTCCATTTTCTAAGAAGTGCCCGCATTAAGAGAATACATGTTCTTCAGTTCAAATATATACTCAGATGAAAGATGATTATGCAATTTAAATTTTTTGGAAAGTGGACAGTAACAGAATACCAATTCATGTCAAAAATTACATCAAACAAAGCTCCACAAAAGAAACCTTATGCTCTAAATGGCGAGTAGAAAATTTTCTACCATTACGAAAAAAAACTAAATAGGAAAAAAAATCTCTAAGACCATCGACTTCAGACTATTTCTTGTGATCTACAACCACTAGTAAAGATTTCTGTGCTCAACCTCACTAAATTTCTAAAGTCCAGTATGATAAGCGTATAGTTTGCAAAATATCTAAGAAAATATTAAAGAAAAAAAGTTATAAACTTATGATGTCAAGCCAGTACCTTTGTCTGTTGAAGCTGATTCATGTAAATCTGGAGAACAAATAAATACACTATCAGAACTTAATGATTTCGTGAAGATACAATTACCAAAATAATATAAAAAGTAAACAAGTACCAGGGCTTCCTCGCCTGTCCCATTTGCCAAGGTTTCAAGCAATCTAATCCTTGATTGGTACTTCTCATCACGTGCTTTTACAATGTTGCTTTGCTGCAAGATAAAAACAATAAGTAAGAAATATGAAAATACAACTAACTGTATATAAGCGACTTAATATTACATTTCTGATGTGCTCTGCTTGAGTTGATAACCGCCGTTCAATCTCTTGAACTACTTTCCTTAATAAGCATGCCACTCGCTGCAAAAAATATTGACAAACATATACAAAGAACTACTTAGTTCAAAGTTGACATTAACTGAATCTTAAGTTTGATAATAATTTAGTTTCATTAGAAAGACTGTCCCAAGTGTAGTATTGACATACATAAGGAATTTCCCCGTTTTTCTTGTCCATGCTTTCGTCTAAGATTCCATTTACAACACTTAAAAGAGACTGTGTTGGGGCGTTCTGATAAAGAAACACGCTCACTTTTATAAGAAAGGGTCAGAATAAAACATAGATAAAATATGAAACACATAAACAATTTACATCTAAACTGGCTGATTTTAGCATTTCTGAAATCTTCGCAGGTGGAAGGTCTGAAAACCGCCCTTGTTTTAGTTGGAACACCTCATGAAACTTATGTCCAACATGATGTAATGATCCTGCTGGAGAATCTGCAGAGAAGGACAACCTCATTTTGTAAGCACTAACACAAGCGCATGACATTTAAAGTGAGTGGAAACACCAGAATTCAGTTGTTATCGACCTCTTATCTCCTTTCAAAGAAGTTAGTTAGGTTAGTTGTTTCTTACATAAAACCAACATCAGCTCTGGATATAATAAAATAAATAATATCTCACAGACTACGAAATTAATGTGTTCTACTACTTGCATGATTAAGGTGAGTACCGTCACCAAGAAAAAAGGCAGCCCTGCACAAAGAGTCTCCCGCACATGCGGAGTCCATGGAAGAGTCGGAACACAAAAGGACTATTTTAGCAGCCTAATAATTGCATTGGTTCACGAATCTGACTCCTAAGACCACTGGGTCATATGGCAAAACTCTCTTCGTTGCGCCAAGGGATAAAAAAATTGTGGCGATGTAGACAATTATGCTCCACATATGATTAATAGAACAAATGGTTGATTACACAATGATACGCAACCATAGTTAATCCATGTCTAATTAGCCATTTTAATTTACTACTAAACAATGACTCGCTTGCACAAATTTTTACGAAGAGATAACAGATGGTAACAAATATGAGGATAATCAAAAACCTGGGTTAACAGGATTCCGCAAAAATCTGGGGGACTTTGCTTCTGGAGGATTCCTCCACCTCTCGTCCACTATTCTTAGAGAAATAGGGACACTTCTCGGCGACAAAAAACCATCTTTTGGAGAGGCGGGGCCGGGGAGATAAGAATAGCTTTGAATTCCATTGATCCCCTCTAAAATCAGATGCTCAGCTCCGTTAGCACTGTTCTGCTCTCCTTTATCCCCAGATCGTTCCGGGGAATTCAACTCCATGACAACACTCTAATGTGCCATCACCACATCAATTCCTTACTGAATTGACGACGAATGGATCCACCCCGACAATGTCAACCACCCAAAGGTCGATGGAGCAAGATTACTGCACAACAACAAATTTTGGACACCTGAAATAAACCAAAAAATATTAAAAAAAACACAATGCACATAAATTAAATGAAGCAACAAGTCAAACAAACCACAACTATTATTGATAAAAAAAGCGTGTACATTGTGCGAAATCAAGCTTCAACATCTTCGGCGTACAACAACAAGAACGAAGACAAAATACGCAGACCACGGAAATCACCTGTCGTCAACCATCCCAACGCCAAAAGAGCGTGCTATATTGCGCCGCAACCAATTCCGAACACCAAGAATCAACAAGAAGAAAAAGGGAAATCACAATGCACGTACACGAAGCACCAATCCGAACAAAACCCGGCTATTATTCACGCAAGAACCCCGTAAAAAACGCCGAGATTGCGCAGAAATCGAGCCCCCAACCTCTTCGCATCGGCAAGAACATAAAAAAAAAAAATCAAAAGAACAACAACAAACAAAAAAACGCAACCGCGTGTCAAGAAAATCACCCGCGAACACAGATCCAACAATTCCCGAAAAAAAAAACCAAGAAAACGAAGAACCCTAGGTAGGAGTGCGGGGCAGAAACCCCTCCACCAAGAAACTCCGGGGCAACCCCACAACCAAAAAAAACACCAGAGGGATGGAGGAGGAAGGAGGCCTGCAGTTTCGCTGTCGGGGGTCGGAGAAGAGAGGCGAAAGGGAAATGGAATGCGCTCTTTTTCTTCTGTTTTTTTTTGAAAATCGAGGGCCCGCCATTTTGGTTCCAAAAATAGGCGAAAGCAGGCCCAGATTTGGGCAGGACATGGCTGGACTCTCTATATTTATCCCTCTTAATGATGGATGCCATCTCCTTATTTTTTTTCTTTTATTTAACGTCCCGAAACCAATGGCCTTTGCATTTTGTGAAATCGATTTCTTTATGTCTGTTTGGTAAAAAATAAAGAGATTAATGTCAATTTTATTGCATTTTTTTTTAAAAAAATATTTTAATAACTATTTTAGCTTTGCAAAAAAAAAGTGGTAAGTTCGGGGGATTATTTTTTAAATTGTTTAAAATACCATTCCGAGTTGGATTTCCCTAGTTTGCTCGTGCTTCACCTCATTTTTTGGTTCCGAACTTTGGGTGAATTGGGTCCAAGCATTGCGATCCGGCGGTAAAATTTAACTCTATAATGAACCATATGACATTAGCCGACGGATGTTTATATATGAATAAACACAAACTTGATACTTAGACGATAAGAATCAAATCAAATTATGAAACCTGCACAAGTCTAACGTAATGAGTCAACGTATTTAAGGTTCAAAGGATGTCCCCTCAGAGTCTCAGATACATCTTTATGAAGTCATGAGTTGAAATGGGCACATGCCGTTTCACTTGGTCTTCCGAATCCGAATCTATGACAGCCACCCTGTTCTTCTTCCCCGACTTCGTCCTTCTCCCCTTCCTCTCCTCTTTTCCTTTGGGTCGCACTTGATTTGTTCTCTGTTTTAGTCGGAGGGAGAAGGGGGTAGGCCAAGAACTGATCTGGGTAGGTTGAAGAGTCGAATTCTAAGCCCCGTGGGTATCAAGCTTGACAAGAAACGAAGGACAATGCGTCGCGTTCGTTCCAAGAAAATGGGCGTCTCTGGGCTTACACCCTCCGAGGTTCCACTTTCTTTTCGTTTGTTTTTATGGCTTTCTCTTTTTTGTGCCATCTTTGCGCTTGTGTGTTTGGCAGGTGTGTGTGTGTGGCATGCTTATCTGGTATCTTTGTAGAAGCATATTCGATGATCTTTGAGTGGAAATGTGTGTGTTCTTGATTTGTTGTTGTTCATTGGGCAGTGCTTTAAAAGTGTTCGGAATTGTACTGGTGATAATTGGCTGCGGCTGAAGTCCAGTGGTTGGTATCATTGGCATTTCTTTGAATATTTTATTGGTTAGATGTTAAGGTCTTGGATTTTACATATTAACCGAGTTACGTGATCTTCTTTGATGATGTAATTGTCTGATTCCTTGTCAAAAAGGAACTATCAAGAGAGGAGATGTGGGTATTCCTGATTTTGTGTTGCCCCTTTGATAGTGTTGAGAATTGTTCATGTGAAAACTCTGACTTAAGCAGATAGTCATCAATTTGCATGTTTTTAAGCGATTAATGGTAACATTTAATTTATAATTATTAGTTACGGCTAAAGGTGGTGGCTTTTACATTTATCTCAATCTGTTTCCTTGAATGAACCATAAGAAGTAAGATCACATTGCGTTCACTACTTTCTACACTCTGTATACTTTGTATCAAGTTGATGAAACATGATTAATTATGATTATACATGTTTCATGAACAAGGGGAGGCCAATATTGCTGACAATGCTATAAATTTTTTTGTTCATTGGCAGATTGAACGCATGGAAAATGTCCTTAGGAAAGTGAATGACCGATCCATAACACAGAGTTTCTATGAGAAAGTGGCCCAAAGACTGAAGTTAGTAACTGCACACATAAAATATTACGGATCACAATATGATTTTTGTATTTTGATGGAACCATTCCATGTTAAGCATCTCATAGTCCAGTTTTAGAAGCTGATACTCTTTATATTTACGTGTAACTTATGGACAGTTTATCAGCTCAGCTTGGAGATTCTACAATAAAACCACATCAGGTTTGTATTTTTTCACTTGACAATGCAATTTGTATATTTCATGTTGAAGGCTGTTTAATATGCTCTGCGTATGGTCACAGGTTCAAGATTGGTTTCAAAGCGAGCAAGTTGTTCCAACTAGTCCTTCCTCTGTTTCAAAATCACTGAAGGCAAAAAAATTGGGAGATCACATGAATGCTGATACTGCAGTTGAAAGCACTGTCGCCACTCTGAATGGCAAGATTTAGTGTATTTTACACTCTTCAGTTTATATCTTATATTCATTTGCTGATTTGTTGGCAACAAGACTTTCTTTTGTGAATTAACCTTAAATGCATATTCCCTGCAGTCTTGAAAGTTATGTATATGTGTGCATACCATGATTTTTGTGGTTTAAAGGGGTAAAATGTGCTGACTATAAGAAAATTCAATGTATTGGGATTAGGAGAAATACTTGTGCCTGGGTGCATTCAAATAAGTGGTTATATGTTAAGCATTAAATTCTTACATGACATTGTTCTAATACTAGTGTAGCCCTGAATTCAGCAATTTCTTTCAGATGCAGATGATATTACTGGACTTAATGACACTGAATTTGAAGCCAGATCATCAAAAGATGGGGCATGGTTAGTAATCGAATTGAATGGAGTCGCATTATTTGTATTAGTTCTGTACCAACCCATAGCTTCAAAAAAGCTTGCAGCTCTGAATGTATCACAACAACCTTGTCGTGACCTGGTAGAATATGAGAATGGAAATCCAGGTTCTTGGCTAATTTCAAGTCATTTTGGAATGTTGGGGTCTCGTTCACATTAGCCATTAAGTTCTAATGATTTTATAGGTATTTTTCATCCTTGAAGTTTAATATGCTAGATGAAGAGGTTCTGCATAGCAAAATGTCTTGAATTTTTCTCGATCCCTTATTAAATTCTTCCCCCTCGCCCCATTGATTAGGTCACGTTGGTGGTTTCATAAATCACTTTATAAAAAATGCACTTGTGGCGGATGGATTTTTCAGAATTGTTACCTATTGGAGGCTAGGCTCTAGAATTGTGTAATTTTTAGTGTGTATTTATGTCTTTCAACTTGTGGGCTTCTTTTTACTCCATACTGCAAGTTCTCTGTCTTTGTTATTGTTGTTACTTATGTGTAAAATTTCTTGTGAGTTCTTCACTTGGGTGGCTTATCATTACTTTGGAATTGTATCCTCTATATTTGTGGGCTTTTTTTCTCATGTCAGTTTTGAATAACAGATCTATTACCTGAAAAGCCTTTTGTAAAATTTAGTTTATTTAAAAAAAGATTTTAGTAAATGGTCGATAGTATGTTCTGCTTGCTGTAATATTTTAAAAGTTTTGACTCGTCATTGGAATACTAGATTAATACTGTCTTACTGCAATATTCAATGTGTGGCTACATTTTGTTTTCTTCTTTTTTATCTGGAAGTTCTTAACATTTTCTTCCTTCTTCTTCTAATTGGTTTGTGTGCTTATTGATTTCAAATTTCATTACATAATTTCAGCAGCAATGTGTTTGCTTTCCTTCTCCTTTTAGCCAGCTCATAGTTGATACCCTTGTAGGTATGATGTTGCCTCGATTCTGACCCAGAGAAAAACCAGTAAGAATGCTATTGTAAGTGGTCACACCATAAAATGCTATTTAGATTGGTAGTTGGTAGTTGTTGCTTGATAAGATTTCTATAGCTGCGCCTTTCTTTTTTACACATTGCCATATTTGTTTGAACACTCTAAACAATATGAAATGAATGATTGTGTGCCAAAATGAATACCAATTGTGAAGAAACTTCAGTTTTTTTGTATTGCTATCATGTGGGTTTATGTGTAATCAGTTTTTTCTCCAAGATGTATAGTCTTCACTTGCTTAGAGAATTTTAGACGGTAAATGCTTTGACTTCACGTTGTCTTGTGTTTGCCTATTTGAAGTGCCTTAAGCTAGATCTATTCTTGTGCAGGAAGTTCTAGTGAGATACGTTGGATTTGGTGCTGAAGAGGATGAATGGGTGAGTTTGAAAGAGGCTGTCAGGAAGCGGTCTCTTCCTTTAGAACCTTCTGAGTGTTGCAAAGTCGGTGTTGGAAATTTTGTACTGTGTTTTCGGGTAAACTATTATTGTGGATGAAACCATTTTTTGCAATTTCCACTTAACGTCGACTCAATTTGAATTCCCATTTATTCCAGGAGAGGAGAGATGTTGCTTCTTACTATGATGCCATCATTTTGGAGATTAAAAGAAGATTGCATGACATAAGAGGTTGCAGGTGTATATTTTTGGTTAGATATGATCATGATAAATCTGAGGTATGTATGTCTCCATTTTTTTTTTTTTTTGGTTATTTCACCGTTTTTTCATCTATTTGGTGTTATTTGCTTCATCTATTTGGTGTCTTGGATGACAAAAAATGGCTGGTACCGTGAATCTGATTGTGTTAATGTTGGTATCTTGGTACAGGAAAAAGTACCTCTTAGAAGACTATGTCTTCGTCCCAAGGACTGACAATTCAAAGTTGGATGAGGTTTATCACGGCTAGAAAAATCTAGGCAATTTTGGGCTTTGTTAATAAGAAAGGATATGGTTCATATTTTGCTAACGCGATGGGTGCCGGAAATGAATGTGGGAATCAACTGGCTGGTGGAGTTTTAGGGTTCAGAAAAAACAAAAAACAACTTGGTTAGATCACTAGCTCAAAGGTTTTATGGAAAAACTACACTCTCGTTTTGCACATTTAAGTTATAAAATGTTTTGTATAATCATATATACATATTTGATAAATATGATAGGAAGGTTCTCAACTGCAATTCTTTTTTCTTAAAAAAATCGTGCATTACCAGTCCGGGTTACAAAGGAGGGTGCTGGCGTCGGACAATCAAAACTCTTATTACCTGTACAATCGTATCGATTTTAGTTTCAGATTCATGTCTTCGCCACCAAACTTTTGATATCTGGGGGAAGAAGAAGGAGGTCGTCCTTGTGTGCACACATCTGTAGACCATACGCGCCATGTCCATCTCCACAAACGAGTGAGAAATTGGCTATTGAAAGTGTAAATTTCCATCGTGATTGGAACCCTCAAATTAAGGTCTTAGATCTGGTATTCAACGGGGTCGCTTCGATTATGTATAGCCTGAATGAATTGGTCTGGTAGTAATAATATGGAGATTTGTCTGTGCTTTGGTTTCACCATTTTGCTGTTTATATTACATGAGAAATTCAAGTAGAAAATCATCAATAATCGAGTCAAAAGTTAGATACGTTTATGTAGATAATGACTGGATCCAAGTCATCTACGATAGAATAAAAGAACTTCATAGGCTAAAATATTTGTGCCACATAAAATCAACTATATGTGAATTTTTTTTCAAGTGATAGTTTGACAAGCTATTCATATGTTCCGAAGACGACTTGTTACAAAAGGACTGTCCTCGCAAGAAAAACTGGCTAAATTGTAAAAAGAATAAGACAAAAAGAAAAAAAGCAACAAAAAGAAAGAATAGATCCTGTATTTGCACTCAATAAATTTGAGCATATATGCATCCACCACAAGCTCAATACTGCAGGTGACTGCCAAAATAATTAAGTGCAATTTTGTGCAGGTTGAACGATCTTCATGAACAATCTGGGTGGTTACAAAAGCAATTAGCAGGCTAGCTGGCAATCTGGGTTTGAAACAAACAAGATCTTGAATGTTCAAACGTGATTCAATTTGCAGGCTCACGTCCCTTTGAAACGGGTCAATTCTTCAATCAAAGAAAACCTCTCATCAAGACGCTCAGCCACTGTCAGATGTAAGTTCTTTATTCAGCCAGGTATTCTAACACGTATTCATTTACATTGAATTGTACTTCACAGCATGCTGAAAAAGTCACGACATTAATTAAAAAAAGAGTCAGCATTGAAAGGTACAAAATTTTCACTATAAAAGTAGTAATGTTGGTAACCTCAAGTAATTTAATGTGTTTCCTCACAGAGCTTTAGATGTTAGTCCCATCGATTCTGCGACTTCTTTAGCAGCAAAGCTGTCCGCTTGTTCCTAATATATGCATAAAAGAAGATTATTTTGGGTACCTTTACTCATGACCAACTACATTTTACATAAT
Source organism: Piper betle (assembly GCA_033002965.1). Classification (NCBI taxonomy): domain Eukaryota; kingdom Viridiplantae; phylum Streptophyta; class Magnoliopsida; order Piperales; family Piperaceae; genus Piper; species Piper betle. Next base: position 32,463 of record JAURVB010002332.1, on the reverse strand, counting down.
TAACACAACTATTTAACTCAAGCATGAATTTTGATAAGATCCCACGATGAAGTCTTTCAAATTTTAAAATCGATACACTACTGTCTTAACTAAACTGCCTACTTTAACTCTCCCAAAATTTGTATCTTACACCCACATACCCCCCCCAACACACACACACACAAAACAAAACAAAAAATACTTACAATAGATTTCCATCTGACCATGTCATATTTAAACTACGTTTCTTATGTTCGGCTATATTATTAATCTGTTTCATCATTCATATACAATGAAAAACAAAGAAACCTTCATATTACCATTCTGAAGTGGATGAAGCTTGTGGAACTAACACAACATACCTAATGCAAACAGAAAACTAAATACACAGAGCACACAAACCTGGAGGCGATGCAGCAAGTACATCAAGAACAGGTGAACAAATACCTGCACAAATGTTTGTTAATAAACAACAATCATGTTTGGACTTCTTATGAAGGAAACTGTATGAAACTTTTGTTACCATGTAAAAAACCAGGATAACTCGAGCAACTGGATAACGCCACAAAAATCTAGTAGCACGTACAGCTCCTGAATCTATAAGCTTAACAGCTTTTTGCAACTGCATAAGTACATAAATTAAAACTAGCCAGACAGAAGTTGATGCGTTAAAAGAGAGACAAAGCAAGCTGCACCTGCATAGTAGCTCCAACCATGTGACGATGGTGCAATGGCAGAGGTCTGTACAAGATTAAATGATCAGAATTAAGGATTCATTCAGCTACCCTAACAACATTTAGCTAAATTGTATCATGAAATAGAAGATGCTGTATCATATTGTGGCAAAGATATTTAATTTCACGAACTTTTCAGAGTCACTAAGTTAGAAGCCTATTGTTTACCACAGCAAACACAATATATAAACAAGTATGTTGCATCATATTATCAATGATAAAAAAATCAGAAGACAGGCGGAAATGAAAGCTGGCATTAAAATGCAAATAAGAAAGCATAGCTACTAAAATGGAAAAAACACAAAGAAGTTAAGATGCCACCCTACTCGAGGGATTTTATATCATTTTCTTCCTCCCAAGATGATGAACGCCGAGAGTTTCTACTCTTTTCTGCTTCAACCTGACAACATATGTTCATACATAAAAATCAAAATGCTCCTCAAAATGAAGATTATCACACAAGCACTTGCACAGGCAATCTTTTACACGAACATTCTTGAGAGCCCCACAGTAATCAGTGAAAATAAGGTAAAAAATTACTGAAAGAGGGTCTCCACAAGAACAGGGATCCACCACATGTTCTCAAGTGAGCCCTCTTCATATTGGCACATTAAATTTCTTAGTTTCTGCTCCCTCACCAAGTATTCATTTGAGACACGCACTTCTAAGGAGCCCACAACAAGTTGTTTTGAAAATAACAACCTATGTCGATGCTTCATGTAGTTTCCATTTCATAATCAATACAAAAATAACAAGAGAATCTTGAAATAGTTTCAGCATAAATGTTAACCTGGGCATCTTGAAAACGCTTCGCCTCTTTAGCCAATTGAAATTCTGCTGCAGCCTTTTCACTGGCCATGGCTTCTAATTGAGTTTGTTTATAGTACTGATTGGACGCCATAGCAGAGGTTGTATAAATAGTTGCCAGCAAAAACAAATGACAAAGTATATAAAACTACCTAGGTAAAAGATACAACATACCAGTAAATCAGTTAATTCACGATATCTTTTCTCAAGCTCTATATGTTCCTAAAGTACCAAAGGAAAGCAAACACAGAAAGTAAAACGATTATTCTAGTTACACTCTCATAAAAAATGCAAAAATTCTCAAAAAGCAGCTAACCTGGCGGGAGTAATGTTCGGCTTCCCTTTTCATGCCAGCCATTTCAACTCTGATTTTCTGCAATTCGGCCTGTCAATGGCAACACCATTTGAGATGAAGTTCACAAACAGTTGCTAAGAAGTAAACAATCTTGGGACAAAGAAGGACCCACTAAAACATAAAAATTTGTCCAAAAACTGATTAACCATATAACAGCTGTTATCAAGTTTCAATGGCAGAAAATGCACAAAGTATAAATCATAAGCTTGCCTCTAAACTGGAAAGCTTGCTCTCTGCATCACGTTGAGCTTGGCGGGCACGCTCCACTTCTTCCTGCCATGCCTGAATCTATTCATAAAGCACAAACAAGTCATGAGCTGACACAAGGTACTACACAATCAATTAGATCAGTTTAATAATCAGAAGTGCATTGGACTCGACTAAGATAATTGTGTATAGTATTCTTTAGGAACGCATTTGACCACAAAAAGGGTCCTCTTAACAGAAAATTAATACAGTTGGAAGGACCCTTACGCTATAAATCCTTCAGTTGTGGAACATGTTACAAAGACCGTATGAAATTCCAAGGAGAAAGAGAATCACAAATGATTCTCAAATTTTATTTTTATAAGCTCCGGTAACACTTGAGATCTACATTAATAGGTCATACATGATCATCAACACAGGGGCAATGGAAGGAATTCCAATAAATTTCCACCACGCATTTATAAGTTAGTGAAATTTGAAAAGATTCATATTCACATTCCTGAATTCCATCATCATGTTTCTCCTACAATAAAATTATACATTTTAAGCAACATTATCCTTCAAATTGTCATTTTACCTTAAGTGTCTGATTTGCTTCTTCTGGGGATTTTTATCTCCGTGACGAGCCCTCACTTCCATATCCTGAAGCTCTTGGCTTAGAGATGCACATTCCACCTAGTAAAAGGAATAGAACGTAATAAGATCAAAGAAAACATAACAAGGTTAAGTAATACAAGACGCTACCTCAAGCAATGCTACTTTTTGCTCCAAGTCAGCCACCTTGGAGTTTCTCTCGTCCAATGCTCTCTAAAATAAAAGCATACATCAAATCACAATAAGACAAGACAGATGATTTTCAAACTGCAATCTTCTTGAACAAATTATACAAAAATATTTCATCTTTAATTATGCCTTTCTAATCTATCAAGATAACCTGACCCCATCTTGTTGGGATTAGGTGGACCATCTGATCCATCCCTTTTTCCAATCCTGTACGCAGTTTTTCTAGATTACTCAATAAATACAATCATACAACAAAGGATGCTTTATGAGCTCCATACTTTGGTGAGCTAGAAGCTCCATCTGTAATTTGTAAAGCTTTAGCAAGCCAATTCAAGAAATTTTGTCAAGCTTTAATATCTTTTAATCTTTAAAAAACAAAAGTTTTAAGTACAACAAAACAATTCAGAAAAAGAAGATTCTAGTAATCCAAAGGGAAATGCCAATTTATCACGAGCAGTTCATACTAAAAATGCCTTCAACAGTCATAATACCTGGATCCTAGCAAGAGCAGTTGATGCCTCCACAGCTCTATGCTCTAATTCTACTTCTCTTTCCATGGCAGCCTGTTTGCTTACAAAATTATGAACAAAATTACACATCCAGAAATATTTCTATAGACTAAAATTTTAAGTTGTTGAGATGACCATTTTGGTAGCACTATGTGCTGCACGCTCTCCCTCTGTTCTGCGCTCTGCAGAAGCAAGTTCTTCACGCAAAGCCTAGTCGTTGAAATCAATACAGACGTAGACTTTGTTGGATAGAAACAGATAAGATATAAAAAAAATACAAGATATCAACAAAACAACATACCTGCATCATACGCGTTTCAGTGAGTTCACGACTTTTTACAATGGTTTCCATATCTGCCTGTTATAAAGATTAATGCTTTTGTTAGTCAATCATGACAGCACATTCAAAGAATTGAATGAACAACTTACATGCATTTCATAAAGAAATGTATACATTAGAAAACAAATTTACTAGAACACTAGGATTGCTCAAAATCTTCTCCAGTGATAGAAATCAATCATAGGCAGCACGGGGAAGAAAAGGTAAAGAGCTAATAGCACTAGGAAACTGAATTATAAATATATAAGAAAACTTCTAGTAACATAAGGCTTAATCAAGATGTAAAAAAAGTAAATAACCTCCTAATATAACTAGTCCTGCATCTAAAAGCCTGATGTACTTGTTATTAACATAATCAAATAGCTGTCTCAGTGATTTTCTTCCTTTGAAATTCTCTTCTATCACAATTGAATCCCATGAACTTGCTTCACTGGAAAACAGTAATTACATGCAATAATACTACTTTTTCTTACTCTTTCTGTACATTTATGTTTCCTTCACTAGTGTAATTTATGCTTCTTGTGGTTATTTCATGACAAATTACCCTACTTTGTATAACTGCTAGCTTCTTCCAATTAATTTGAACAATCACGATATAAATAATCCACCTGTAGAGATGCAAGTTTTTCATCAGAAACAGCAGCATGTTTCTTCAGTCCATCTACGGTGCTTTGAAGGGTTTCAATCTCTGAATTTTTTGCTGACAATGCATCCGCCATATTGGATTCAATCTTACTGACAGAACCACTGGCCTCAGATAGCTCAAGTTGCAGCTGCTTTATTTGTGTTTCATATGAACTACTCAGTTCCCTCTGCCCAAGATGTAGACAGGATTGTAAGACCAGATGCTAAAAGAAGGTTCCTTTTATCTTTCACCATAAAATAAAGCAGAAGTGTAAGATGAGCCACAAATAAACAGCATCAAGAATAAGTACACAACATGCTTAAAAATTATTAACCTCAGCAGCAAGAAGTTCCTCCAACTGTGCATTCTCGGACTTGTACTCTTGAAGACGGGATGACAGTCCAGCACAAACCTATATGACCAAAGTATAAAAAACTTCAGCAATTCAAAAAAAAAATGTATAAGTCACCAGTTACAAAAGCAAGACTTCTATTTTTTTCCATGTATCACATAGGCTAAAGCATGCTTGAATCAAGAACCAAATTTGAATGCTAAAAACAACACATAGGTGAACCTATCAGCGTATAATATAGCTATATACAATGTATACACAATGGAATATAATGACGTGATGTCAAACCATCATTCAAATTACCCCTCTTCTGATTTGGGCAACCACCATAAAACCTTGTCAAATTGCCCTGGAAGGCTTTTGCCAGTGTCATCAATGTAACATCAAATCCGTGTTGGCAATGTGACAGGGATCATCAATAGAGGATGACAATGATGATGGCGACAATGACATTCCAACTTACAAACATGCATGCAACTTCTCCATGTATGAAACTAGATACGTAGATTTGGAACAAAACATAGAAGGTAAAGATTGTACAATTATGGGTTCATATTACGTGCATCTACATCCAAAAGCCAACGCACATAAACAACTTTTTATGGCAACTAGAAAAACAAATGACGGGAAAGCAAAAGCTCGTTGAAACACATCCCATGCATAACATTCTGATACGTTTATTACATGTGATGTAAACAATGTTAGGCACCCATGGACCCATGAAGCTAGACAATCATAAGGAGTTTCACAGAATAAGAAAACATTCTAGAATGACCAAGCTCTGTTCCAAGAAGAATAAGAAAGACTTAGCCAGCACATGCAGCTTGTAAGTTGGAGTTTCTTATTGATTCAAGTTCCCTAGTTTATTTCATAATTAATGACTCCTAGTTGGATAACTTGTTTCCAATTAGTATTAAGAACAATTTTGGCAATTTATTTTAGTTTGTAGGCCAGCCTTCAGTAGTTTTTTTATTAAAGAAGTTTGACTTTTGCCCGAGGCAATTAATTCTTTTCCCTTCTAATTGCTTCTCTTGAGTAATTCAAGGTATTAATTGAATAGCATGACTTACTTTAGCCAACCTTGCCTCTTTCGACTGTCCAGATGCATTTGTACTTTCCAGAAGTCCTTGAGCCTGCCAACCAACCAAAAGAAACAAGTAATTTTCAGTAGAAGTACACTTATATATTAAATATGTGTCATTTGGAGTAGGTTTGCAAATATATCTTGAGAGATATGCACTTTACCTCATCAAGCTGGTCCTGAACTTTACTTGCTGTAACTTTCGTTGACTCTTGTTGAGATTTTTTATGAGATTCCCTTGCATCGGTTTGTTCCCTTTGAAAATTATTATCAATTTGAAGCTCTTTCCTTTCATTACCGGATGCACTTTTCTCACTGCTTGAAGAACCATGCCTGTCCAAGATTGTCAAATTTGATTCAGACGATGAAACAGAGACATGTGAATTAAAAGGTTTCACTTTTGTGGTCTCTGATTGTGAGGCAGAATTCTTTTCTTGTCTTGCTGTATTCTCAATGGCATCATCAGTAGTTGACAAAGATAAGGATGCATCTAAAGAACTTTCTTTAATTGGTTCTTTTAATTCATTATTAGCATCAATTCTGTCGATGACATCATGCTTAATCTCTGCTGAGTTTGTTTCTGCCAATTCCACATTTACGTTAGGTGAAAACTCAATGTATTGGGATTCCGCATCTGCCTCAGATGGCATTTCTGAACCTGCTTTTTCTGAAATGCCAACTGGAAAAGAATTAGATGACTCAAAAGCTGCAGCACAATCAACATTCTTATTTTCAACATCATGCTCTTTCTGTGTTGTATTGCGCTTGTGATCTTTATCACCATTAGCAGGAGACTGAGTAGCGGAGACTCTTCTTTTCACCTGAAAACAATAAAACCATAATCAAATCACACAGCAAATGAATAAGCTAGTGATCAACAAAAATAGATAGCTGAGCTCTTTCTGAAATTCAATGACCTTGGCATTGGACTTTCTATCCACCTTTACCACTTCTCGTCCTTTGCTAGCTAATAGTTACAAAAAGGGAAACAGTATAAAGAAGTGAAACAAATATACTTGAAAATATAAAAAAATGGCAAATGATGACATTCTGCAAGTTGACTACAAGGGCACACACATTATGTCTCTAATAAAATAGAATCACACCTGTCGATAGTGAATCTGACTGTTCTTCTGACAATTCACTGACAACCAACTTTGCTCTTCTGTCAACAACTTCAAACAGACCTAAAGAAAGTCCTCAAGTTAGTTAACGACATGTACATGCACACAACTTTGTATGTTAAACTTCAGTTCCGAATAAAGAAACTCCAAAAAGATATGGATACCAAATCTTCACCACCATGGGACTAATGATAATACACAACATACCAAATCCTCACGCATTAGAACCGGTAATGATCATTATAGTACCAATCACAACTCATTTCCCTCTTTCAAAACATTCCACCATTTATCAAACAGCAAGCATTATCAGGATCAGTTTTGTTCGAATAACTCAAAGATTCATTTTCAATTAACCCACAATTGAAGCCTTAAATACAAATGCTAAAAAACAACAAAATAAATCTATATTAGTTTTATACAGGAAAAAGAGATGTTACCAAACAAAATCATCAGAAGCCTCAAATACGCACAAATGTAGAACAGGTAACAATGTCATTACATCACTGATAATTACTCATTCCCTTCCAACAAAGGATACCATTATGGGGTTCAATTTTTCCACCAACTGATATGATCCACATTCAAGCAAAGCACCACCAAAGTCCAGAATTGAAATGCCAACTAAAAAAACCAATCTAAATAAGTTCCATGTATAGTCAATTTTTCCTACCAATTCCCAGTTTCACATTCAACCAAACCATGCATACAGCCTAAAGTCCGACTGCTATACAGCCTAAATCCCGACAACAACAACAAGAACAAAAATACTATAAAGAAAAAGGAGATGTGATCAAATAAGCTCATCATATGTATCAAATCAAGGCAAATATAGAACAAACCAATACTAAAAAAATTGGGAAAAAAAGGTGTAGTAGGTTTGGACCTTCTGCGGCTTTGAGCCATGAGTCCATGGCACCTAACAAATTGTAACGCAATCAAAGCAGCAAATGAATTCAAGGGATGGGCGGTAGAATTGGCGAGTGGGAGGAAACGAGATCGAAAATCGAATCGTCAAATGGGATCAAAGCTTCATAGGGGTTCCTGATTTGGTGGACGCAGATAGCTTTTCAAGTTATAATCGTTTTTTCATGTAGAAAGTTTTGCTATTCGTTATGGCAGGGATGCCCGTCTAGCTCAGTTGGTAGAGCGCAAGGCTCTTAACCTTGTGGTCGTGGGTTCGAGCCCCACGGTGGGCGGGGTTATATAGCTTTTGAATAAATGGCTATTATTTTTATTTCTCACTCGCCTCTTTCCATTTTTTTAGTGAAGGTTTATAATAAGCTTTGCTTTTTTCATAGAAAATTAATAATAGTTAATAATATCCGATTATGTTTTTGAGAAAAATCGTTTCAGCTTGAGCTGGACAACACTTTTAAATTTTTATTTTTGTATAGAATCATTTTTTTTATTTTATGAACAATTATATATAGTTGGGTTTAAAGGAGTAAAGTTCAGAGGATTTAAAATTTTCATGTCTTTTATATATATTTTTTATGTCATCCAAATTGATCCTAAATAATTATTTGAATTCTATAGATATTTCATTCTCTTTTATCAATTTATCTTTATATTGTAATGAATTTATCCTAATTTTTATTAATTTACTCCTGATAACATAAAATTCTTAAAAATGATAAATAATACTTTGCTAATACCTGGCCTATTGCAGACGATTACTACAATGAGCTGGTCCGGCCGCTCACATAATGGGTTCTTTTTAAAAAAAATAATAATATTGCTTAATCTTTTACCAATAAAGAGATAATATTTTTTATATTAGTAGTTGAGAAATCAGCACTAACTACTGAAAAGAGAAAAAATGAATTGTTAATAAAATTCTCATCTAAGTGAAGGTTGGATTAATAATTTTTTAAATAAATAAGTCTGGTCAATCTGACGCGACGTCCCAAACCAAGGCAGCGACTAAGCGCCAATGAGACGAACCGATATGGTTAGATCTATCTGTCATTAGTGGAGGGCGTCAGATCCAATGTTCTAGATCCAATGTTCTATAGCTTCAAGAGGTTAAATTAGACTACTATCAGGTTTACCCACGGTCAATTGTTAACCGGATCCAACCTTCCATAGCTCTAGGAAGTTGAATTAAACCACTCTCAGGTTTATCCACGGTAAGTTGTCAGTTACTCATTTTTAAAAAAAATATACATTTATTTTAAATTTAAATTAATTTGGTTAAGTCTTTTAACCCAAAGCTAAGTCTAGGGTAGTCTCATTATTATAAAAAAATTGTCCTTTTTTTTATAATCAAGCCTAATTTTTTAACCACATGATAATATCAAAAAATATTTTCCCCTTTTTATAGACTCAGCTGGCTAGCGGACTGAATTTAAAAGTTGTGAATCCATTCAATCCCTACGATTTACGCTTGCGACCCAAGAAGGACAATGTCCTGGTCCAGCTCCGATAATGGGCTCTTCTGCTTTCTCTAATAAGCGTCCATTAGTGTTCCCTTGGGCTTGGCCGTGGCCCATCATTAGTTGAAAACACACTTGACACTCACTAAGACAGACTCTAAACCTTTATGGTGAGTTTGTGACTAATTGTACTTGGGTGTGAAATTTGCCTTGGAAAAAATATACGTTTGATCTATTATGGGCAGAACTCTAATGACTCAAAAGACGTGAAAATAATATTCAATAAAAAGAAAGTGTGCTAATATTTCCTTCCCAGGCTTTAAATACGATAATCACTAATATGTGTTCTTCACAAATTGAATAGTTCAAATTAAGGCTTCTCACCAGTTACGTAGTCGAGAAGGAGAAGCAAATGTATTTCTTAGACTTACTTCAATCTAGTCAAATACCATTTGATGAATTTGATTAAATTCTCATTTTCCTAAGTTCTAAACAAAAATGTTTTTTACTACCTAAATAGCTTCGGGTGATGTGACGGTAAAGGATAAAATTTTGAGTGGGAAGGGAGGGGATTTCCGATCTAATTTGTCGTGTGAATGTGTGTGGGTGGATGCTTGATTATTCTTCAAGTTTCCTTTCAAAATAAACGTGTTTCACACCTATTTAAAACTGTATTAAATAATTTGTGTACCAAAGAACTTCATTTTGAAAAATAAAAAACCGAAAAGCTTTGGATAAATTTGGTGAAATCCTTTCTACCGTGAAAGTAGGCAATAGTAATTAATTAGTAAAATCACCTTCTGGTCAATAATGCGACTTCTAATTCCATTGTTGAGAATAACTGCTCGGGAGCCATGGGTGAAGTGTTTAGATCATCTATATTAACCAGGAACCTCTTTGGTTTGACATTTACAATTGAAATAGATTAATAGCACCTTGTTTTCATGGAAGCGTTGGAACGTTAAATACATCGCACTAAAATTAACTAATAGAAACAAGATTGATCACACTAGCTAGCAATGTCGACAAAGAAGATCCCATCTCCATATATATTAAACTACACCAAATTGAATGATGCATGCTTAGTTCTTAACATATCATGCAAATTTGTACATTTCACAAAATATGAACACGCGTTGCCTCGTTTATTTTGTTCTACCTGACTCATTGGTTTCATTGGCAGTACTCCCCCACGATCAATCATTAAACCAATATTCAAATATCAATCAATGGCATTCTTACAGGGTTACAACCCGTATATATTAATGGTATATAATTTGTAGCGCAAGTTCAAACATGAATTCTTATAGTTTTGTCTATATCTCTTCAATAAAAAAAGCCTTGTTCAACTGGTTATCTTTCAATTCCGTTCGAGGCAACCCTTCAAAAGACAAAGTCGAGCTAAATTATACAATCGGATGGTGCCACCAGCTGTGGGTGCACATCATTGAATTTTATGTTCGAACCAAACTATTCAACCAATCACAGGAGAAGCTCTGAATTATTGGACAACTTTGTCAATCTAGTTCATACAAATCTTTGCTCCTAGCTGGCTAGCAATCGATAAGGATCAATCACATTGGAAAGAAGTATAGCATTTGACATATATTAAACCAAAATGAGCGCATGATAGATGTACATATATATGGTTCTAGTAGGGGTTGTGGTTGAAGGGAAATAAGAGGAAGGCTAATTGGTGATAGGTCAAGGGTGCATGAGGGAGACTCTTCAATAATGGAGGAGTAGCGCCCACCAGCTCTTAAATACGGTCGTTTTCTGCAATTGCCTTTTTTCTTCTTGGAGAGACCCAATGCCGTTCTTCCTACATTAAATTTAGTCTAAGCCTCTTCTCAACCGAAACCACCTTTTGTCTTCAAATTAATTTACCGCCCACATAACACATATGGCAGGTCATATTAATTTGTTTGTTACTAATTATTGGATTAACAGCAGAAGATTATCGCCATTCTTATCTTTTTTACGAGAATCCCGATTGTCGTTTCTGGGTTGTTGAAGTTTTTGTAGCGTTTTATTGGCTTGTACTTCTATATGATCTTGTTGGGGCCGATTATGATCCTGTCTAGTAATTGGAACCATACATTGATAATTGTAACGAGTTGAATAATTTGGTTTCAATACTATGGTACGGATCAAGTGCTGAAAGAATATCCAACAGTATATCCAAGATAATAGGATAGTAACGAGATATACTAGCTATCGTTGGGGTTGGAAGCATTTTGTTTATGCAGAATATTGAAGTCCACTAATCAAGTCTAAATTATTAAAAAAATCTTTTTTTATTTTTTTATTTTTTATGCGAATCAAGCACTGAAGTGATACCACGTGAAAGGTTTACCAATCAAGAGTAATTAGAACCCCTCATGTCCAACAATTTAGACGCTAAAAACTCATTTACAGAATACGAAATTTCAAGGAAAAACCGCACTATTTTTCTTCCTGATCAATCATGGGATATATATCCGTTTTTGCTGTCAATTGTTGTTTGTAATTATAATAATATTTATTGGGAAAAATTTTTATGAGCTATGCCTCATGTGACATTTATGAGTTAAATATTTAATTTAAATATTTTTTATTAGGTTTTACAAAAGAATATTTATATATATTAAAGGCAAGGTATATAAATAGAAGGTTGATAAAATTTTATCTTTTTTTGACATTATTATGACTTATTTTTGAATTTTAAAAAGATGTACAAGTTAATAAATATTTTGAAATTGATGTTTTAATAATTATTTTAATAATTAAGATGAAATGTTTAGAAACATTAGATTGTGTTGAAATTTTATAATTATCCTTATTATTTATTATTTTATTTACCTATTTAATTTTTGAATTGTAAAACTTATTAAATTTCTCATGATAAAGGTGTAGTTCATATAAGTTAGATAAGGTGTAACTCACATTATAATTATGCAACATGAGTGAATAGCTATCAAACTAATAAGTTATCAATACATATCTTATCATAATTAATTAATACTTCACTTGCAAGTTACATGATGCTCTAATTCATCCTATATGAAGTCGACAATTCCTTAGTTTGTTGATTTCATTACTTACCTCATAATTAACAAGATTCTATGGGTATGTGGTTTGTGAAGCATGAGTTACACCTTATATAAATTATATGGTCTATGTTTTATATTTTGAGCAATTTAATGGGTCTCATAATTAAAAATTATATAGATAAATAAAATAATAAATAATAAGAATAATTATTAAATTTCAACATAATCTAATATTTTTATCATTTCATCTTAATTATTAAAGTAATTGTAATAAATATTTTTTAAAAATATCTATTAACTTGTGTATCTTTTGAAAATTTAAAATTAGGCCACGTTGATATTAAAAATAATATAATTTTATTAACCTCCTACTTATACACCTTATTTTTAATATATATAAATATTATTTTGTAAAACCCACTAAAAATGCTTAAATTAAATATGTACCTCATATAAGTTATATGAAAGGTAGCTCATATAATTTTTTTCATATTTCTCTCTCTCTCTCTCTCTCTCTCTCTCTCTATATATATATATATATATATATATATATATATATATTCCGTTCAAAAATTTCAATGCATGGACTTTGCTAACAGCTACATTAATTTTTAGAGAATGTGAAATATGAGGAAGAGCGATCCAATATAGAGAAAGGAGAGAAAGAACAAAGAAGAGAGGCGTCCCCATTGACAATTAATGAAGGAAAATGAAATAATTGACATAGAGAACTATCGTAACGAGATGGTTATCAACTCATCGACTTTTCCAGCCTAAGTCCAAAGCCAATTAAGCCAATTAATTAATTTTCAGTAAATAATATGGATGGAATTGATATAAAAATCAAATTCAAGGGATAAATCATATTAACAGACCTAGAAACATTGCTAAAGTTGGGATCACACCACTTGATATACCTGGCGGCTGGGTAAGAACTTGTTGCTCTAGCTCAAAGAGCTTGACAAATATTTTGATGACCATTTCAAATAACCCACACAGAAAAAAAGTTGTAATTAATTATTCTCTTTTTATAAACCTCAGTGTGATTGATTTAATAGTATGATTATTGTTGACTCAGAGCTAGACTACTATTAGGGAAAATACTTCACGTAAAGTTAAAAACTACTTGCAGTATACGGATTTGTAATTAGGAAAATACATGACTTAGCACTTGTGCTCTTCCTAATTCTTAGGAAGAGCAGTACTAGGGTAAGAAAATTAGTGGAAAAATTTTGCCTCTTCTTAATTAGAAAGATCAGAACTTGTAGTATAATCTATCCTAGTTCTATACAGTAACAAATTTTTTTATTTGATCTCTTTTTACTTTTCTCTAATAAGGTTAAAACATAATAGACATACGAGGTTATTATGAGAAAACAGGGCAATTCATTGACAAAAGTTTAGTCGCCGAAGCTTCAAGTTAGTTTCACATCAATATTGATTAATATTTTCATCACTTAAAAGCCCATGTTTTCTTATGGTGAATCAATTCAAAAGTTACTTTTGTCGTTTTTCGCTTATCCCTAATTATTTTAGTAATGTTAAATCATTTTCCTAATTTGATATTTATTTACGATTATGTGCTAATTTTTAACAATAGAAAGTACTATTTGCTTGCAGCCCACAATTGACTGCATTATGTGTTTATTTAGTGATGTAGATTATAATGTCGAGACAAAAAATATTCTCCATGGTTGTGAAGCATTAAATATATATATATATATATATATATATATATATCATTATGAACAGAATAATTGTATAGAATTTTTTTATAACTGTCAAAAATATTTTTGTCTCGCGATGTTTAAGTCTAAACAACCACTAACTAAATAATTGTGGCTTGGAAACTGGTAATTAATTAAGGTCTAAAGATATGTCTCCACCTTGTATGTTTACGGTTCTTTAACTGTTCATGAGAAAGTCAAGTATAGATATAACCCTAGGCAAATGATTTTGTATGCTAAACAGTGACAACAATTATTCTATATGTTGCTATACATAACAGCTTGTCCCCATCATCAAGAGGGCATAAAATATTAATTACATTCAATTTCTATTTTACTTCTAATTTTCCATGGCTGCATTCATTCAGAATTAGAATAGTTGATCAACAAAGCAAGCATGATAACTAATTATTAATTAATGTACCTTAAACTCAAATATAATCTAAGACCTTCCCAATTCCTCGGATAGCTGTAAGACAGAATCATTTACTGTAGATATATATACATAAAAAGTCTCCTCGATAGTCATGCTTCAATTTTCAAAACTTGCATTTTGCTGCTAGGTAAGTATGTTAATGTCATGCCAACCTGGAAATTAAATGTTCTAATTTTGATCCCGATTCTTGGACAAGGCTCCAATTTTAGATCCAAATTCTTGACTTCTCATGCGCAGTACTAGTACTCAAAATTCCAAAATACCGTGAACAGCTTGGCCCACATGTTGCCGAAGCCTCACCGCCAAAGCACTGTTACATGCATGATTAGCAAGTAAAAGTCGGCCGCCCACCGTCTCTCAAATCAATCAAACAGCTTGCCACTTTGTCGTTTCATCCTTTCAGACCTCGGACAAACGTCCCCTCCATGAAACACTGCTATCTCTCACCATGCAACTTCGGCTTCCTCACGTACGACCCCAACTGATGGATATACATCACTTCCATCTTCCGAATTAAGCACGCAGTTGATGAAATCATCATCTTTGGCTTCGCCTTCAATATATTGATGCTAGTGGAATTGGGGAAAACACTTGTTGAAACCGAAACATTTCTAAACATGAGGTAGCAGACCAATTCATTCATTCCATGACAGGATTGATTAGCTAGCTACCATATATGTATATATACTATTTAACAAGGTACAACTCAAGCTCAACCTCGACCTCATGTTCCAAATGCAACCAACCAAATTAAAGCAGTGCCCAGTATTCCCTCAAAGGCCCTCCAAGAAGTGATAAGTTGATGCCATCAGTATTTCTCATGCAAACGGCAAGGCAATTTAGCCACTAGTGGTCGTGGAGGACTAAAGATTGTCATAGTAGCTGGCCTCAAGGGCAGCTATTTTCTGCTGCTGCCTCAACTGCTCATAGAACCTACTGATGAACTCCTCGGCTTCGTCGTCCACACGGGAGTCCTCCTCCGGCCCATTCGTTATTGGGAATGGCGAGTCGGTGATCCGGAGTTGCCTCACCGGTCGGGATGGCCACAAAGACGGTACGGGGGAGGCGGCAGCAGGAGGGTGGTTGAGCATCTCCAGCGTCTTCTGCAGGGCAGAGGCGACTAAGTTGTCGTCCTCTGCTGCAGCAGAGTGTTTGTTGTTGTTGCCGTGGTGGTGGTGGTGATGGTTGTTTTTAGCACGCTTTCCCATACCACCTGTAGAAAAATGGAATGGGTATGGGAACGAAGGGCTATTATTGCAGCTGAACTCATACTCGCGGGGGGCGAAAAAGGCGAGGTGAGGTTCTTGGGAGCGGCAGCTGAAGTTGGAGTGGTGGCGGAAGGTCATGAGGTTCCCGATCGCCTTCCCGGCGATCTTACCGCGCTTTAACATCACGTGGAGATCCATCATCAACTTCCTCTTGGAGATCCCCTTCCGAAGCATGAAGAACACAGCTCTCACTATGTGCCACAGCCTCCTGGCTGCCACCACAGGAGGACCTGTTGCTTCCATTTTACAAGTCTTCTCTTTGCACAAACTTTCCAAGGAAGTTGAGAGAGTAGAGAGAGAGAGAGGAAGGGGCAAGGGAGAGAAAAATGTTACTGGAGGCTGTGGTTGGATGTAGAGAAGGGTATTGGGTAGGTGGTATTTAAAGGGCGCTTGAGTAAGAAGAAGCCAGAAAAAATAATTAATTGAATTACCTAAGCAAATTTTGTTTGGTAGAAGGAAAGGGTGGTGGCCAAATTATTAATTACTGGAAGGTCTGTGAGCTTGGTTGTTTCAATTTCTATGATTGAATTGGGCTCAATGATTAGAGATATTCAGTCTACTAAATGACACAAAGTCCCTTGCACCAGTACCATTATTAATTCTTCTCTATCCTCTCACCTCCTATATGTTAGTATGTTACAATCAAATTGCCTACCCTGCAAAGATAAAATGCTGTAATCACATGAAACTATCGTGTTACATGTTCCTAAAAAAAGGCTCTTGTTAACCATGTACGTACTCTACACATTCATGACTATCTCGATTTTCAACCACGAGAATAAAAAATCCGAATCACAAGCAAATGTTCTCGTAAAAACATGAATGTACAGAGGGAAGACGAGGTCTCCCTTGAGGTGGGGTAGTTAGAGGAGAAAGAGAGGAAGTGAAAGAAAGGCATAGAGGACAGCTCGATGAAGCTGGCAAGATTTGAATGTCAGAGTAAGTACCAGCAACTCTACCACCACGACCAGGAATTTCTTCTTCCTTTGGGCCCCGGGCAGCCATGCCCTGTGAATCAAGCTTGTAATATAGTAGTCATCTCAAACACATGCAGTACTCTTGATCAGGGGCAAATATTGGACAGGAGTTGAGTGGTGGTGATCACCAAAGTGTTGCATGAGTATTAATATTTGCGGTTCATTGGTCGGAATCAGCAATTCATTGCATTCCTGCATGTCTGAGTAGACTATGGAGGAGTGCCATGGAAGTTGGAACCGATCTTGCTGGTGTCAGAACCTGTTCTTCTTGTTTGTTCTAGCAAGTAGATTTTCCGACCCTTGTTGGGTCTCTTTGGTCGACAGTTGCCATTCCTTTTGCACCATTTTGCATTTTTTTTGACGGTCTTGTTCAGAAATATTTCTTACACCATCATCGCTTTTGTATGTCCTGGTCCTCCTGCGTTTCACATGTCGTACGAAACGCAAAGAAGATGAATGAAGTAAATTTATTAGGCGGTTTAGTAATTAGAGAGGAAATTACAATTAAATGGCGTATAGGGAAGAAACGATTCAAAATCAAGATATTCGTCCTTTATAAATTTCATGATTTAATGATATTTTTTTCATAAAATATTCACGACTTTTTTTGTAAAATTTCACCATTTAATGGTGGATGAAGAATTGGTTACCATGCTTGAATTGCCTGTACAAACTTTAAGATTCATTAATGTTTTTTGTCATAAGGTCTTCACTATCCATAGACTTGGGATTGGTTTGGGCAATTATGAGGCCCGGTAATAGTGAACCGGGGGATCAGACATGTAGATCCGACTGACCTAGGGAAGGGCGGAAAGGTTGCTTTAGCCTTTTTGAAAATGCCTCCTCCCATTTATCTCTGCCTTCAAGCCAAATTGGCAGGTCCTTAGCTATAAACTACAGGGATAAATAAAATGTTTTGAAAAAGTTATCTTTGAATAATAAAATTCATATATGTCACTGTTGAATTGTAAATTGATCCATCCTTCAATTGTAATTTCCTCAACATTAATTAAAAGATGATAAAATTATATGAAAGTTTTAATGCTTAATTAGAATGTAGATAAACAGATATAGAAGGGCAAATAATTATGAGGCAAAATGGTATACTCCACCCTTGAATTGATAAAACTCATTAAGCAAGCTGGTAGGCTTCCAGTGGCCGGTTCGTCAGCTTTTTCAGCTTCAAAAGTCTTTGCGCATCGACTCTAATTAAGTCAACAGTTTTTGACTACTAGAGGAGAAAGATTAACCTTAAATAGGCACGGTTTTCAATAGGGGAGAAAGATCTAGCGTTAATCAATTGTGGCAAAAGTGGTATTTGGGTTCTGAGTCTAACATTCCATACTTCTGATATTATTAATTTTTGACAAGTCGTGTTCACTTTGTACTGGTTTTAATTGTATACATGCCCAAAAATCTTTTCTACATAGTAATTTCCTTCTTTTTTAGACTTCTTCCCTGCGTTCACATAAGCAAGCAAGCAACGCTGCATGCTAATAAAAGAGTACCATGGAATTAATAGCAAACTTGAAAGAAAGACCCAAGACGTACCCACCAAATTCTTTCTTTTGATATACAGAAAAGAGAAGCACGAAAAATGTACTGTCATGTCCGGTTCTCGTACATGAGATACATGCCCCAAAGGTATACAATAATTGAGCCAGCTAATGAAGGGGTGACATGTGCTGACAAAGAAATGGTCTCTCTTGGCAGCGGCCATCCCCAGGGATTGACTGAAGCTGCTTCATTATTATGAGAACTCGCTTGGCGGTGTCCTAATGTGCACCCCCTGCGGGTGGGCGATAGGCACTTTTGAGCAAACTTTTGGAAGAACTTGCCTCCTTTTCTCTTCAAAGTTCTGCCATTACCATAAGTTTATAAGGATGGTCTGCCTTGAATATGTACAGTAGTATGTAGTCTGGACCATGTTCCGCCGCCACATTTGTGGCTCTCTAATTTGCTCTTCAAAATGGAGCTCAAATCTCCATTTTTTTGAGATTTCGATGCGGCCCATTCGTGCATGGTGGTTTTTTTTGAAAAATATCACGAAATTTTCAAAAACAGGGGTATTTCATTGAGGAATTAGCAAAATGAGATTCTTTTCCTCCCATGGTGGCTGTGGAGGAGATTTCGTCTCTTCAAAATGGTACGCGGGACCAACGGCCGACCTATTTATCACCTTCGACTTCCCACTTTACAAAGTTTACAACAGTACACTGCCGTTGAACTGATCAACATCTTAAAACAAATATTAAAAGAGAGACCTCATATTCACTAGCAGCTTCGTTGATTTTGTGAAAATCACACAAACTAGGCCATAGTACTCGAGAAAAATTGAATACTTCAAAGCAAGAAATTATTGGATATTGATATTTTTTGAGCAAGATCAATCTGGGCGCTAGATGCAGGTTATCATGTTATCTCATGTTAATCAGCTCAACACTTTGCTTTAATATTTGAACATGTTTATATAGGCAAAATTTGATTTTGCTATACCACATTTATGTTCTACTTTTTGTTCAATAATTCAAAATTCGAGATTAAAACTTGAGTTGGTTGTCTAGTGTAAAGTGGAGTTCATCATAGCATGGATCAGTGGCGCCTGACTCATATAGAAGTACATATACACACACGCACACACTAAATCAGTTCAACATAATAGACAATAAAAGTTCGTAGACAAATTGTTTTATAGGATACTTTTATAGAACAAATGTATGGTTACTTATAACTTCCGGCTCAAATGAACAAGAAATAGTATAATGTGTTTAAAATTATTTATTTGCTTCTTTCATGAAGTCGAATGCAACTATAGAGTTTTTAAAAAAATTTTGGAGAAATTTATGAAACTTGGCTTGAAAAATTACCAACAAATTAAATTTGTAGTTTAAGGAGTATTTTGAGTCAAAGTAAAGTTTTAAAATTATTAAGCTAGATCACCTGGCTAGATCAAGGGGGCCTGTTTATGGGAAGTGGATATTGGTATAAGCCCCTCTATCTCTAAACTAAATGTTTCATTATTTGCCTTGGAAAAAAATGTTTCATTATTTCCTTTTCCATTTTTATGATCTATACGTAAAAATGAATTTCTTTAGTGATAGCTAGCTGGCTTTTATAGAGTATAATTTACGTTCTTGAGTAACCAAGAATACAAATTAAAACTATGACTCAAATACACTTGATATAGAAAAAATAATATTGATGCATATTGCAGTACTTGGCGCAATAATAAAATGGCAATATTATAATTTAAATTTGATCCTAACTCAGATAAAATGTGAATTATATGTGTAATTAATGTATGATACACAAAGCGAAGAACTCGATAAATGGCTTCTACTTGCATCGGCACGTGAAGCAGCCCTAGTTGCATGTGCCCATATCTTCTATTGGCCGTCTTTCATGCAGGATCGAGTCTCGCATTGTCACCATCCAAACCCAATTTAATCGTTAATATCCTTTTAACATACATGTTAGTTCATATAGTCTTTTCTTATCTACCAAAATTATAATATACACTGTATATGTCGTATATCTTCCTCTCTGGGTTATTTAGAACCAGCCCAAAAGGTTAGACCTGAATATTCAATATATATATATATATATATATATATATATATATATATATATATATATATATATGGTGGCTGCAATGCAAAGTGTGAAGTACTACTGGAAATTTCATCTTATTTACCTTTCCTATATCCTATTCTATGCATATACAAAGATGAAGGGACTCATGGCCTTGTTGGACACCAATAAGATTGGCATATATTTATATCTATGCACTCTTTATACTAGCTTTTTTGACATAAATTTTCAAAAGATAAAGCGACTTGTTGAGTGGTATGCTTTGAAGAAGGAAACTTTTGTACAATCTTTTGCTATAAAAATTTTACTATTTTCCGCTGCAAAATCTATTGTGCTTGGTATGATACTAATGCAGCTAGCTTTTTGTACTTACCGACATGGAAAAAAAGGCTCACTTTCCTGCACTTTGGCAAGATTCTTTTATATATATATATATATATATATATATATATATATATATATATATATATATATATGCAGCCCCTCTCATGAATCAGTCTTTTCTTCCTTTAATTAACGTTCAAAATGGGAATGCAAAGTAATCAAGTTATATAAAAAGCATTGTACATGAGCAACTTCATGATCAAATGAAAGTTACCCTTATCAGCTTGACCTCTTTTCAAGAACTTATTATATTTAAGTGTTCTACCGCCCCCAGATTTTCTGGCATTATTAGTTAGGTGGCAGTGCTGTATTATATGGAGCCAGCACTTCAACATAACTAATTTTAATCTGCAATGTAGATCCCCTTTGTTTTCTAGATGGAAGCAGATATATTATTAAGAGTTCTCTTTCAAAACAAGCCAAATTGATTTAGTCTATTGGTTGAGAAAGGTAGTGGTCCTGGAGTTTGATTAATTTCGTTTCAGGGATTCAAAGATGAAGGCTGCTGTAAAATGGTCACGCCTTTGATTGATTTGAATCCAGTTGTCTTCTCCGAAAGCTTTGCTTTTGCAAATTACAAAACTTACTTTCGTCTACTTTGATGATACTTTGCAATATTGAATTGGCCAAAAGCTAAACGAAAGAGTTGAATATTTAGTTTAAAAGGTATGAGTAATGAATGTTTATATATTGTGCATCTTAAGCATGTTAGAATCTTGCGATCAATATTATGTTAAATCATCGTGAAGGAGACAGACTTGATGCGAAAGCATAACTTAATCGTTACCGAGAAATTTGTACTTTATTTAAATCATTAAAGCATAGATTGTCCAAATTGTTGTGTATGATTTAATTTATTCTTTATTTGATGAGATGTCAAAAAAACAAAAAAACCATACGTCCAACTTGACGACCTTGACCTTTTATATAAATCTTTAGATTTTATTATTTTCAATTTAACCTATCATGATAAACTAGAAATAAGTGTTCCGATTTTTACATATTTTATACAATTAAATTAATATGTGAGATCATATATGTAAAATAAATCTAACAAAGCAAACAAGAAAAGAAGCCAATCTTATTATTTGTGCAAAATATACGTGCTTATATGTTATAAAAACTTGAGAATGGTCAGGCCACTTAAACCACGTGGCCGTTCAATGAGTTATGGAGGCATCCAACAATTTTTTAAAAAGAACTATTTTTGTTTGTTCATGTGATACAGCTAAAATTTGTATGAATAAGAAAGCCACTTAAGTGGATAGTAGTTTTATTCTCAATATATTTATGCTAAATATATTTTTATAGTTTATTTGAAAATAAATAACAAAGTTTTGACGGCAAAATACTTTATCCCTATATCAGTTCTCATCTGTTTGGGTTGATTTAAACCGATTCTGACATATCAAACAATCATGAGCAAGTATTGGTCATATTTTACTCTAAATTTAAGGATGAAGTGCTGAGAGAGGGCAATATATATAGTAAGATGAGAGTGTTAATTAAGAAACACAATGCTTATAATTCTCACCAGCATGCATGAGATAAATAAATAAGTAGAATTGTTAAAATGAGTCCATCAGCTTCCATAAAAAGTAAAGAGCCAATTTAGAAAATTTAGTAACGATAGATGCGAAACAATTCTAATATTCCCCTAAGTCTATTGGGTTTTTTCATATGGACATGCTTTTTTTTTTGGGTTTGCCTTTCTTTGAATCATTTACAAACGTTCGATTACAAATATGGTCGAAATCCTTTTAATCTTTTTTGGGCCTTAATATAGACGTGACAAATGTATTGGGAGAATCCATCCATAATTGCTACGTTGGGTATGATATTATATTAAAGGGGTTCTATGAACTTTTATTAAAAATTACTAATCACCTAAAAAGGCTTAGGAACTTATATATATTGTACATTTTTCATCTCTTTTAGAGGAGAAGATTTGCTATAACAATTGCTACAACACTTGCTACAACAAAGCCTCTGTATAAGTTTTATGATTGGTTATAATCTATACAATTAATGGAGATTGAAAAAATTAATCATAACAATCAATTATATTCCCCTAATTGTAGAGGTCAAAACCAATAAGAAAACTGCTAAAGGGGCTTTGCTGTTACAAATGTAAAAGACCAAATCCCCTCCCCTCTCGTACAGACGTGAGATTATTCTAATAAGAACTATAGATTCCTGATTATGATAAAAAAGATAATTATAGATCATCGATCAAACAAAACAAAAATTATTAAATAGCAGGGCGTCCCTACTTGAATATTTGAACTCGGTTCAGACACTTCAACACCACTTGCTTTCATTATTGGTGGCCGTTGACATTCACCAAGCGAAGGAGCGGCCGGGCTTATGAGGCTGGCATGAAGATGGATTTTTTAACACGGATAACAACCATTGAAGGTTCCTGCCGCCAGGTTGTTGGGCATGATAGATTAGATCATATGCAATAGCCTCAAATGCCTCCAATACCCATTTTGTTTGTATCATTCATAGATGGTTGTGACCTTTTATTTATTTTGCTTGGTTGATTCATCGCCTTATTGACGTGATTATGATTTAAACCTGACCACTTAGTTACGGCATATATAAGGAACAATTTGACAAGAGATTACTCCAAATTAGTTGAGTAGTATTGAAATTAGAAGACGAATTTGGGTAAGATCTAGCAGGACAGCTTTGTTGCCTTTTGATCAGTTTTCACTCGTTTTGATTTAGGTAAACCAACCAAAAAACAAAAAGAATAAAGATGCTCAATTTGATAGTTCTAATTTTGGGTTTATCGAGTTTCTAATTACTTCTTGGTCTAAATCTATTGATCACTGATCAGACCTTAATTGTAATTGTTTGGTTAAGAAACTGTTAATCAAAGACATGCATGGCCTAACATTCTCAAGACAATGGTTCTTCCCATCCTAGCTCAATGGCCACTTCCATGATTCTATCCTTAATGATTCGATCTCGTTTTAGTAAATTAGTATTAATGTGCTTACTTATTCACTAAACTGGTTAATTATACATCTCTCGTTTCAATTTTCTCGATCAACAGTATTTTGTGTCCCTACACCACTAAGAATTTTGCTTTCGTATCTCAATCATGAATTAACATGTGGTCATGTTGATTTGCACCAAACAAATCCCCTCTCCGTCGAATTAATTGTGCGTTTTCAATAATTGATCATTTGTCCAAATAATTCTTGGTGGACGGAATACAAATAAGCTCTATCGTGAATTATGTGCTTCCTCGTCAAAGTCATGAAGTGCTCATGGCACTTGTTTTAGCTGCAAGACCCGCAGGCAACATAGAGACACTCAAACTTAGCTGCAAGCCGTGCACCAAACTTCATACTTAATTGATACTCTCTGTTTGCGTTTTATTGTTTATAATGTATTGTGCACTACGGATTGGGGCCAATTCAAAATGAAACTATTTATGTTTGAATCGGGGCGATCCAATGTTTTCCTCGTGGATCTATAATTCCCAACAGTTGCAAGTAGAGTTATACAAGAGCAAGACAGTACGGTCGTCATGGCACTATAGCAAGCGTTATAGTAAATCGACTACAGGACTTGATTGGTATAAATTACTTAAATTAGTAAAGATTAACTTAATTATTATAATATTTTTTAAAACATCACTAGATTTCAGTAATTTACACCAATCAAACAAATGCTACAGTGAGTTTGTTGCAAGCAAATCCAAGACCCGTATATATCTTGGGTCTCTACACATTTAATGGCACGACTTAGCTCAAAAAGAAAACACTGAATATAGTAGTTCAACTGCAAAAACTCCCAATATTCACTCTTCAAGAAAAAAAGATAATACAACTCGCTCTAATTTATCGATGTTTAGGAGCTACTCGAGAAAAAACCCTAAACTTAAGGTTCCAAATTTTCACCGAGGTCCATGTCATGGCATAGTTTGATGAGTTTATCCACGAATTTGTCAATCCCTTCCTCGTCTTTCTCCTGCATTTTCCAGACATATTCCTTGCCTCCCTTGTCACTCGGCCCCCTTCCTTGTCCACCATTACATGGCGAATGGTCTTGGCTATCTCCTCCCCTCCAAACTTTCCATTTATTCCTTTCCCAACCTTCAAACCAACACCAATCTCCACTAGTAATCTAGCATTAATGGGCTGATCAAGCTGTGAAGGCAAAGCAACAAGAGGCACCCCAAGACTAATCCCTTCAAGCACAGAGTCCAATCACAGTGGGTAAGAGAGCCACCAATAGTAGGATGACCAAGTACCCTCGTCTGGGTGCCCACCCCTCTAAAATAAAACCAAGATGTCCCACCCGCCTCAAGAACCCATTTGGAAGATCCTCTAGGACATCCGCTTTTTCCAACCCTGGAAATCTGATAACCCACACAAAGCTCACTTGGGCCAGCTCAAGACCTTTAGCTACCCTTCAATCTCCTTGGACAAGAAGTCCTTGGACAAGAAGTACTCGCTACCAAAGGAAACAAACAATGTTGAAGCTACATCGTTGTCGTCCAGCCACGTAATGATATTGGACTCTTGATCAGGACATTGAGGCCCACGAAGCAGCGGTCCTACGGGTACAATCTCCTTGTTAAGGTGAAGGGACAAGAACTCGATGTAATTGGACTCCAAATCTGGAAGTGTTTTAATTGCAATAAAAGAACAAGACCTATCTGCGCACATTAGAACTCGGTCCGCATCAGTGACGCCGTGGGCGCTTGTGTGGGCAGCTTTCAAAGATTTCTCACCTTCGTGATCATTGAGGTAGATGCAGGGGAAGGGGAAATCGTGGCCAGTTCCACGGTACAAGTGCAGGAAGAAGGAAACGAACGCGGCACCAGTGGTTAGAAACAAGATTGCTGGAGTGTTCGAAGCTGCAGCAGAAAGAGGACCCAATGGTTGGATGAAATCGTAGACGAGAACATTGGGTTGTCCAAACCTGACAATTTCCGAGGATAGTTCTGCGAGATCGAAGCTTACTTGAGAGCAGGCATGAGGTTTGGAGTTGGTGATTTGGTTGAGTGGCAGCTAGAAGGAAGATTTTGGACCTCTGGAAGGTGGATTAAGACTAACTCAATAGGCAACTCTTCATCAGATAGCTCATGTTGAATGAGGATATGTTTGCCGGGGTGGTGCAGAAGTAGACCTGAAAATTCCTCCGAGCAAGTCTCTTGGAAGGCTGCAAGAAGGGTGAAATGTGACCATGAGCCAGACATGGCAGCATCAGAACACGACGCTGGAGATCCATAGAATTAGAATGCATGATTTGGGAAACATCAGCTGGTGTAAAAATAAATGAGATGTAGAACGCAAGCATCGGCAACTGTAAACGAAATGGCAGATCAGCTACGTGATGTGTCGGGCAAACAGCAAATGCGAATTAAAAGAAGGGAGAACAGCAGCGGCGGCCATGCCAAACGATCTCTTTTATGCAAAAGACAACATCAGGACTCCAGACATTCCGCTTACAAACTAGACACTTGCATCAAAACATTTTTTTAAAAAACATATGGACCAATAAGTTAAAATATTAACATATAACACGCCTAATCTGAACATGCATATAGACACAAAATAAGCCTCTTGACAAGTTCCGACCCTACAAGCAAAGGAATGGGGATCAGACGTTTTCTAGCATATAATTTTGATAGAATCCATGATCATGTTCAACAGGAAAAAATCTAATGTAAAAAATAGGCACCACGTTGGAAGTAACTTTAAGAAAGTTTCATAAACTTGAAAGTAAACCAACAATTATTTCGTGCACAAATCCAGATGACAAACCCTTGCTCATGTAGTTCAATTCCTTTGATTATTGCACAAGAAACATGATATATTCTATTATCAAGATTAATACTAGGTTTATGCATTTGGGATTTGAAAACAAATGATTCAACGAGGAAAACTAAAACCAAGTAAATTTTCAGCTTCTTACTAGAAGGAAAATTTGAACAGAACAAACCAATAACATAATCAAAATATTTTGATATAACAAAAAATCTGTTTTACAGGAATTTCATTGTTTATCTAACCGTAAACAACTTCAAGAAAATTTTCATTCGCTTCATCATGCCGAATGGTTATCTCTCATCGAGGCACAGAGAGACCCAGCTCTGTAAAAAAATTTAATGAAGAAAATTAGTATACTAAGATGTCATATATAATCTTGTTGTGCTATAAGTTGAATTGAAATCTGATAGCAATGATTCTTAGTTATCACCAGGAAAAATATGAAGACCAAAATCCCTCAACATTTCTTATCCTAGACAAGAGAAAAACAATAGGCCCTCAGACTCAATATATCTACGATCTGTAGCGGCTTGCTCATACACCACATGGGTGGAGTGCTTGTGAGCCACCAGGCAGCTGAGTTGAGTTATCATACACGCTGTTAAACTTAACACGTACCTTAAAATTAATACAAAAAAGTATTTATCACTTAGACAAAACAGGACCCGGCTAAATCTGGGCCATAGAAGAATATCTCACATGATGAATGTGACCATAATAATTGCTGACCAATCCCAAGCAAAGTTTAAAATATTAAAAAAGTATTAAGCAACGTGGAAAAAAAATTCTAAATAACATTGATAGAGATAACATCTGACAATAGCAATGTTGGATTGGGGTTCCATCATCATAAGGGGCCCAAACCTATATCAACTAAGTGGTCCTTCTTAACCCCCAAAGGAAATAAAAGAAAAAAAAATGAAACGGAGTCAGACAGAACTCTCGTGGAACTCTTGGGATAACTCTTGGAGGGAATTGGAGAAACATTTGAAGGAAGCATTTGCAAGTAGGGAGAGCCTTTGAAGAGAGCTTCAAAAGATGATTCAAATCCTCTAGCGAAGAGGTCTAGCCTAAATTTCGCTTCCAACCAGTTGCCTTGTATTTCATTTCTAACTTTTCTTAGTATTCCTTTTCAAAGGGGAGATGGGAGAGTTTAAAAAGAAAAAGGGTAGCCCAATGCACTGAGGGGTCAGTCCACAAAAGGTCTATTGTGGAAGCCTTACCCTGCATTTTGCAAGAGGCTGATTCAATGACCCAAACCAATAACTACTAGATGAGTTGCACCAAGGCAAGCCTTCTCTGGCTTATGAAGAAAGTAAAGTGTAAAAACCCTTGGTAGTTGGTAGTGCCTCAACACAACACAAATAAATACTCTACTCCTCCAACTGCAATTCTGTAACTCTAGTGCACATTTCTCACTCGACCGAGAGCAAAGAAACGATATGAATGACAAGCAGAGCTATAGCATTTACTTCTGATTCATGAAAACAACCGCCTACTAAAGCTATTCTCATACATTTACTTTTTGATAAGTCGATCAACATAACAACTAGCAAATAATACCAATAATATTTCCTATGACATAAGCTCGTATGTAATGTTATGTATACAAGTACATGCCACTATAAGCCCGAAAGAATGAGCTAAGAACAGATAGGAACTCTTACAGAAAAACACAAAAGGAGATCAGACTCCAGGGAACGCAAGGTAAAGCATACCCTGAGACAACGACCTCGACACCCTCGAATCCGCACCCAGGCACGACGTCAGCCGCGCAACCGACACCGCGCTGTGGAGCGGCAGCAGCGAGCACACACACCGCACTCCCGATTGCCTCCTGATACAAACAAAAAATTAAAAAAATATACCAAAAACCCATAAAATCGATCCAAAGTTCTACAACGAAATCAAGTACAAACGAATGAAAAGGTGATTGCAGAAAGGATTGGGGGAGGGGGGGGGCTTGCCTAGAGAATGGTGATGTTGAAGGAGATGAATGGGGATGGAGGGGATTGGTTTTGGGAAGTGTGGGTCTGGTGGAGGAGCGGAGGAAGGTCAAGGTTGGCGTGGAGATGGAGCGGCATCGGGACGCCATGGATGCACCTCTCAAAGCTTCCCTTCCCGGAGTTTGTAGTTTGGGAAGATGATAGGGTTTTACAGAGATTTATTTATTATGTCTTATATTATTATTCCCCCCTATATAGATTAAAATTTACATATCCTTGTATTAAAACAATATTAGAACATTCTTTCTTTGAAAACATTTTAATAATTTTTAGAAAATTTTATTACACTAGCTCAAATCATCAGCATTTACAAAAAAATTCTAAAAATATCATTAGCCTTTGGGTGCTTCGATTAAGAGAAAACTCCCAAGAAAGAAAGAGATTATATGTGGGGTTGAAATTAAATTGAAGTTATTATAATAAATGTAATTGAAAAAGAAAAAGGTCATAATAAACCATTACACCTGCAATTATGGTTATACTGGTCACTCAATTTACCGTTTTATCAAGTAAATCAAATTCAAATAAAATGTCTGAGCAATTTGTTATTATTTATAGAAAAAGATATAAGTTTTACCATATTAATTTTTTATTTTGAGATATTAGTATTAGAAGCCTTGGCGATAACTTTTAACTATCTAGCACTTTATTAAAAGTAATAATTTTTTTGAAGTAATATATATATATATATATATATTTATTTATATATTGCACAAAAAACATAATTTAAATCAAAATTTACGAATGGCTTGTCAAAATAGTCAAAAGTTGGCCGTGGTGACGAAAAGCTAAGAAAGTGATAAATAGGATAATAATAATTAATGATCGAAAAATCAATAAACAATAATAATAAATATTTTTTATCACACTGCTTATAGCTCTAAGCTCTGCAACCCACTGCTTGCCAATGCAGCAGTGTGCCTACGGATTTGGCCGCACCCAAGAATAAATAAAGTATTTGCCAATGCAGCGTGTTGTGTGATTATTGGATAGCATGCACAAGGACATAATTTTAGAATTACTCTAACTCAAATAAAATGTGGTTATATTTTTAGCGAACATAATTGACAAGATAGGTTTTAAATTTTTAATGTCATTTTTTGTAACACCCCGTTTCGGCTCACCCGTGAACCGACCCGGAAATGTCACCGGCGACCGAACTGTTCGCTAATCTACTAGATTCGGTTAAGCCGACCCGGATCTACTCTCAGCGTCTCAAGATGGAGATGCAAATATGAAATGCATGAATGAGAACAATTGGATTCTAACGGAGTCCTACATGCATGCTATGATGTGCAAGCAAAGACAAGACAAAACAATAAATGAGAAACCAAAAGAAAATATATACTACTACGGAAAAACGGACAAAGTTTCCCCTAAAAGTGCAACAGGGGCCAACCTGTCCACAACAAGGGTATATAAGTATTTTATCAAAATACGATAAAACATAACAATCTACCATGGCATTCAATCACTATCTCATTCGTTTTCACCTGAGCCGAGTCTGAACTCCAAGGCTCCCTGCTCATTCACATCTATCCGTTCATTTCATAACAGGCAATTCATCAAGACAAAAACATTCTAATAATCATTCACACAGCATTAAACAACCATCATTATACATTACACGCGGCAGGTACATGTGTGCGCGGTTCCGTGCTGCTCCTCCGCAGTCCCGACAGCTTTCATCGCTCGCATTCCTCACCTACATATATATAGAAAAACCGTCAGTAACGAGCGTTACCGGCCTGGAAAATAACTAATATCAATCTGGCACAGGAGAGCAAACTCTCCTGTTGAATCAAAACCATATACTTCCTCAAGAACTCTCATCAGGGCACATACGGGAGCCGTCGCTATCGGGCCGTCGCCCTCGAGTCGACAGCGTCCCCCTTTCTTTCTCATTCTCATACGTTGGCCATTTCTCTATCGCTTCTCGCATCAAATCTCATTCCTTTTCGCCCTCTGCACCTTCCATATTACTCCTGGCCTTGAGCACGAAGGCCGAGCACTCTCAGGCAGTCGCCTTTAGTACCCTTTGAACCACAAGTCTAGACATGCGCTGCATTGCAGTACCCGTAAACCTCCACACTTCTCCGGGTTTGAGGAACTCAAAGGTGGAGTTGTCCGGATCCTTCGGGAACGAAGTGGGTTCTCCCCAGCTCCAGAGCCCGCTCTTCCGAGCACACGCCCTATCTGAAGGCGTGGCCGTCAGTAACCCTCATTCCATCTCTCACCGAAAACGCGAAAACTATATATATATATAGGCCTGGGTTGGGATTTATACAATAGGCCCGAAGGCATCGTGAGCTGGATCTGAAGTTCGAAAACAAACTCGAGGGATCTCATCCTCGAGGGTTATTAATCCAAAAAAAGAACCGTTGGCTAAATGGCCCGAGTTAAGTGGGATCCGATAAAACGCCACTTAACTCGTCCTGCACATGATAAATCAAATACACAATAGAATAGCGTAAAAACAGAGAACGAGTCCTAAACGGACCTGGTAGAAGCTCCAAACGGGTCCACGCGCCTAGGCGGCGAGCTCCTACACCGTACCTACACAATCAAGCTAAAAACTAACGCCCGCATGATGAATCACACATCCTATAGCATGCACACACAATCAACACAATCACGCATCAATCAACACACATCAACCTATATCAATTCTAGCAAGTCTACTTAGGCTAGTTTGCATTAGATCATGATCATTACCTAGTTACCCTAATTAGTTTCTTAGCCTCCATTTTTAACACCACTCAATCAAACAAATTTCATATTTTATCCTTAATCAAATCTACATTTATATATATTATTATAACACACAATTCACCAATCCTAGCATGCAATTCTAATAATCAATACTTTCAAATAATTAAGTTAAAATAAATTATACCTCGCATCGTCGAAAATCGGCGACAGCTAGGGTTTCCGTTTCGTGGCTCGAAACTCGAATTCGGCACCTAGCGGCATCCGAAGTCCGATTAGATTGGACCGGGTGCGTTCGGTGGATGATCCGGCGAATTTCCCACGAATCCAATTTTCTGGCGGTTCCGGCGGTTTTCTGGCGAGTGTCGGCAGTTTTCCGGCGGATTCCAGCGGTTTTCCGGCGATGATTCGAGACAGGGCTGTGAAATCCCTCAACTTAGTCCCACATCTAATACCTACTGGGAAAAGATCTTGTTTATAAGTGAGAATGGACTAGAGATCTTTAACTTCCGGGGTACCCATTTTAAAGAAATGACTTAGCCCATTACGTTGCACTTTGGGCTGGGTCGTT
The DNA here is from genome assembly GCA_033002965.1 of Piper betle. Lineage (NCBI taxonomy): Eukaryota > Viridiplantae > Streptophyta > Magnoliopsida > Piperales > Piperaceae > Piper > Piper betle. Next base: position 693 of record JAURVB010002332.1, on the reverse strand, counting down.
ACAAATGGTATCAGAGCCAACCTGGTTCCGTGTTAGATGGTGGGATGGACTAGGGACGTTGGCTAGGCTGCCGGTCACGGGCCAAAAAGGTCACGGGCTGGGGATAGCAACGGGCCAAGACTAGAAACGTTGGCTAGGCTGCCGGTCACGGGCCAGAAAGGACATGGGCTAGGGCTAGCAACGGGCTAAGAATAGGCATTTCGGGGACGAAATTTCTTAAGGTGGGTGGATTGTGAGATCCCTCAACTTAGTCCCGCATCTAATACCTACTGGGAGAAGATCCTGTTTATAAGTGGGAATGGACTATAGATCTTTAACTTTCGGGGTACCCATTGTAAAGAAATGACTTAGCCCATTACGTTGCACTTTAGGCTTGGTAATCAGGGGGTCTATCGGCACCAGCTCGATGAGCTTGGTCCAATGGCGGTGTCAAACAAGGTAGCCGGGGCGGTGATGGCTGTCGGCCATGGCGGCGTGCTCCGATTGGGGTGGTCGTCGGGGTCACAACGGTGGCGGCGCGGTCCGAACAGCGGCTAATCGACGAGGGAGGGCGTCGCGGCTTGTGGGGCGATTCCGGCGTCGTGGCGGCGAGATGATGGCCGGGGGGGGATCGTGGCGGCGTTGATCGGCGGCAGCGATGACGAGCACAATGGCGGTGGTAGGGTTTTGGGAGGGGAAAGTGTCGGGGAAGAT
>JAURVB010002331.1:0-29585 GCA_033002965.1 Piper betle | reverse complement strand
GCGATGTATTGCTGTAACTAGGTAATGATCATGATCTAAGCCAAATTAGCCTAAGTAGGCTTCCTAGAATTGATATATTGATGTAAAACCCGTGATTCGAGTCAGGGTTTTACGTTACCGAACCAGTCGGTTCGATCGTTGGTTCGAGTCGAGTCGGTTTCATGAATCGCGTGCTGAGTCGAGACCAGCCGTGAGTTATGAGCGATGAGAGTCAGGTGTACCTGAATATATGATGATAACGTCGAGAAGATGGTGAGATACGAGTTATCTGAATATATGAAAGTATGCAGTATTTTTTTCTTTTTATATGTTTGATCGTAGAAATAGTTTTAGGGCCGAATGACGAATTAGGACGCGTTGGATTATATTCGGGTGGGTTATTAGTTATAGAGCATGTCATTTGGATGTTGTTGTGTTTGTTTTATTTTATGTGATTTTTCCATATTTTTCTAGATTTTTTTAGAATTTATTACGAACTAGTTATTATTTTGACTCGAGTAGGAATCGAGTCAATACTTATTTACGAAAATGCCATCGCACGCACTTCTTCTTCCTCCCGACCTTTTCTCCCCCACATCCAAAACCCTAGCCGCCGCCGCCGCCCCTGTTCGCGCGCTGCCGCCGCCACGGCCGACGCCGCCTGGCCGCCGATCAACGCCGCCCCGCCCCGCCGTGTCGTCGCCGTGCCGCCCCGACCAACCCCGGCCACCGTCGCGCCGCCACGACGCCGGAATCGCCCCACAAGCCGCGACGCTCCGCCCACTGATTTCGCCGCCGTCCGGGCCGCGCCGCCGCCGCTGTGACCCCGACGACCACCCCCTCGACGTCGCCGACGTTTCCCCCATCGTCCCGACCACCGTCGAGGCCGGCCGGAGCCTCGATCGGAGAACGCCGCCACCGCCGCCCATTTTCGACGCCGCCGTCGACGGCCATCGCCGCCTCGGCTACCCTGTTTGACACCACCATTGGACCGAGCTCGTCGAGCTGGTGCCGATAGACCCCCTGATTGCCCCGTCCCAAATCATCGCCGGAAAACCGTCGGAATCCGCCGGAAAACCGCCGACACTCGCCGGAAAACCGCCGGAACCGCCGGAAATTGGATTTGTGGGAAATTCGCCGGATCATCCGCCGAACGCACCCGGTCCAATCTGATCGGACTTCGGACGCCGCTAGGTGCCGAATTCGAGTTTCGAGCCACGAAACGGAAACCCTAGCCGTCGCCGATTTTCGACGACGCGAGGTATAATTTATTTTAATTTAATTATTTGAAAGTTTTGATTATTAGAATTGCATGCTAGGATTGGTGAATTGTGTGTTATAATAATATATATAAATGTAGATTTGATTAAGGATAAAAATATGAAATTTGTTTGATTGTGTGGTGTTAAAAATAGAAGTTATGAAACTAATTAGGGTTATTAAGTAATAATCATGATCTAATCAAACTAGCTTAAGTAGACTCGCTAGAATTGATATAGGTTGATGTGTGTTGATTGACGTGTGATTGTGTTGATTGTGTGTGTATGCTATAGGATATGTGATTCATCATGCGGGCGTTAGTTTTTAGCTTGATTGTGTAGGTACGGTGTAGGAGCTCGCCGCCTAGGCGCGTGGACCCGTTTGGAGCTTCTACCAGGTCCGTTTAGGACTCGTTCTCTGATTTACGCTACTCTCTTGTGTATTTGATTTATTATGTGCAGGACGAGTTAAGTGGCGTTTTATCGAATCCCACTTAACTCGGGCCATTTAGCCAACGATTTTCCGGATTAATAACCCTCGAGGATGAGATCCCTCGAGTTTGTTTTCGAACTTCAGATCCAGCTCACGTTGCCTTCGGGCCTATTGCATAAATCCCAACCCAGACCTATATATATGTATAGTTTTCGTGTTTTTGTGAGAGACTGAATGAGGGAAATCCGACTACCGTGCTACGCGAGCGGGCACGTGTGTGTCGACAGTGGGCTCTGGAATGGTGTGCGGGCCGTTTCATTCCCGAGGGATCCTGACAACTCCACCTTTGAGTTCCTCAAACCCGGAGAAGTGTGGAGGTTCACGGGTACTGCATTGCAGCGCATGTCTAGACTTGTGGTTTCAAAGGGTACTGAAGGCGACTGCCTGAGAGTACTCGGCCTTCGTGCTCAAGGCCAGGAGTAATATGGAAGGTGCAGAGGGCGGAAAGGAACGAGATTTGACGCGAGAAGCAATAGAGAAATGGCCGAGGCATGAGAATGTGAAAGATAGGGGGACGCTGTCGACCCGAGGGCGACGGCTCCCGTATGTGCCCTGATGAGAGTTCTTGAGGAAGTATATGGTTTTCATTCAACAGGAGAGTTTGCTCTCCTGTGCCAGTTTGATATTAGTTATTTTCCGGGCCGGTAACACTCGTTACTGACGGTTTTTCTATATATATGTAGGTGAGGAATGCGAGCGATGAAAGCTGTCGGGACTGCGGAGGAGCAGCACGGAACCGCGCACACATGTACCTGCCGCGTGTAACGTATAATGATGGTGTGTTATTGTTATGTAAACGATAATTTTGATGTGTTTGTTTGAGATGAATTACTTGATATGAAACGAACTGGATAAATGTGAATGAGTAGTGAGTTTGGAGTTCAGACTCGGCTCAGGTAAAAATGAATGAGATAATGGTTGAATGTCATGGTAGATTAGTATGTGTTACCATATTTTTATAAAATAGTATATATTTTCTTTTGGTTTTTCATTTATTATTTTGTCTTGTCTTTGCTTGTACATCATAGCATGCATGTAGGACTACGTTAGAACCCACGCATCCCATCCATGCATTTCATGTTTGCATCTCCATCTTGAGACACCGAGGGCAGATCCGGGTCGGCTTAACCGAACCCAGTAGATTAGCGAACGGTTCGGTCGCCGGTGACATTTTCGGGTCGGTTCACGGGTGAGCCGAAACGGGGTGTTACATAATTGATGTGTGTTGATTGATGAGTGATTGTGTTGATTGTGTGTGCATGCTATAGGATGTGTGATTCATCATGCAGGCGTTAGTCTTTAGCTTGATTGTGTAGGTACGGTGTAGGAGCTCGCCGCCTAGGCGCGTGGACCCATTTGGAGCTTCTACCAGGTCCGTTTAGGACTCGTTCTATGTTTTACGCTACTCTATTGTATATTTGATTTATCATGTGCAGGACGAGTTAAGTGGCGTTTTATCGGATCCCACTTAACTCGGGCCATTTAGCCAACAGTTTTATTTTCGGATTAATAACCCTCGAGGATGAGATCCCTCGAGTTTGTTTTCGAACTTCAGATCCAGCTCACGATGCCTTCGGGCCTATTGTATAAATCCCAACCCAGGCCTATATATGTATAGTTTTCGTGTTTTCGATGAGAGATGGGATGAGGGTTACTTGCGGCCACGTCTTCAGATAGGGCGTGTGCTCGGAAGAGCGGGCTCTGGAGCTGGGGAGAACCCACTTCGTTCCCAAAGGATCCGGACAACTCCACCTTTGAGTTCCTCAAACCCGGAGAAGTGTGGAGGTTTACGGGTACTGCAATGCAGCGCATGTCTAGACTTGTGGTTCAAAGGGTACTGAAGGCGACTGCCTGAGAGTGCTCGGCCTTTGTGCTCAAGGCCAGGAGTAATATGGAAGGTGCAGAGGGCGGTAAGGAATGAAATTTGATGCGAGAAGCGATAGAGAAATGGCCAAGGTATGAGAATGAGAAAGAAAGGGGACGCTGTCAACCCGAGGGCGACGGCCCGACGGCGACGGCTCCCGTATGTGCCCTGATGAGAGTTCTTGAGGAAGTATATGGTTTTGATTCAACAGGAGAGTTTGCTCTCCTGTGCCAGATTGATATTAGTTATTTTCTGGGCCGGTAACACTCGTTACTGACGGTTTTTCTATATATATGTAGGTGAGGAATGCGAGCGATGAAAGCTGTCGGGACTGCGGAGGAGCAGCACGGAACCGCGCACACATGTACCTGCCGCGTGTAACGTATAATGACGGTGTGTTATTGTTATGTAAATGATAATTTCGATGTGTTTGCTTGAATGAATTACTTGTTATGAAACGAACTGATAAATATGAATGAGTAGGGAGCCTTGGAGTTCAGACTCGGCTCGGGTAAAAACGAATGAGATAATGATTTAATGTCATGGTAGATTGTTATGTGTTATCGTATTTTCATAAAATAGTATATATTTTGTTTTGGTTTCTCATTTGTTGTTTTGTCTTATTTTGCTTGTACATCATAGCATGCATGTAGGACCGCGTTAGAACCCAATCGTTCCCATTCATGCATTTCATATTTGCACCTCCATCTTGAGACGCCGAGAGTAGATCCTGGTCGGCTTAACCGAATCTAGTAGATTAGCGAACGGTTCGGTCGCCGGTGACATTTCCGGGTCGGTTCACGGGTGAGCCGAAACGGGGTGTTACAGCCCCACCCTGCCACCCCCTTCATGTTGCCCCGACCTGCCCCTGCCGGCCCCGCCCGTCCCCCCTCCTTGCGCCTCTGCCCCACCCCGCCACCCCTTTCCTGTCAGCCCCGACTGTCCCACGCGCATGGGCGGCGGAGACCAACGGAGGGAGGGCAGAGGCAAGGGGCGACGACTGAGGCAGACGGCTGGAGGGAAGGGGCAGCGGCAACGGAGGGAGAGTAAGGGGTATTTCCATTATTGTCAACTTTTAATTCCCATTTTGCCCATATATAAATAATTTTTTTAATATAAAACTAAGAGTATTTTAGTATTTTACCCAAACTTGATTCCTTGCCCGATTCGACGTCAATTTTCAGTCAGTATCGCGCCCGATCCAATTTAAATCGGTCGATTCCAAGTGTAATCGGTTGATTTTTCCATCTATGATATAGAGCGCTCGAGCGTTGGCATTTTGGTTAAGGAATTCTATGGCTGAGAGCTGAGCACTCGAGCGGCATTTTGGTTAAGGAAATTTTATGGCTGAGAGCTGAGCACTCAAGCGTCTGGATTTTTAGCGCTTGAATGCTGGAGGCGAAAAGCCTAATTTTTCTAATATTTTTGGAGATCTTAGTGGACCCCACTTGAAATATTTGTGTGGATCATTTAAAAACTTAATTGGGGTTTTAACTAAGATAGAACAACATTCAGACGGCTAAACAAAGGCACAAAAGACAAGAGAAGGAAGACGAAGAAGTTGGATTATGAAGAAGAAGACATTTTCTCCAAAAGAGTTTTTCTTTATTTTGATTTAATTTCTATGTAATTAAATGATGTCTTTCATATCACATATGAATTTCTTGAGTTTAGTCACATATTCTATGGAGTAAATTCTTTGGTAGGATTTTCAATGACACTCTAGTGCATGGTTTAATAAAGATTATTAATTTTTATCTATTTGATTGTGATGTTAGATCATCTATTTTATTATATTCTTAATGCTATCATTAGCCTGATCATCTTATTATTAGACCTAGAGATTTGATCTTGACTTAGAGATAGAAAAATTAAATTTGTCATTGAATAAAATAGCCTATGTTCATCTATTTTAAGTAATTCACATGAGATAGAGATATGTTTTGGGTAATTATTAAGGTCAAAATTTAAAGTATTATTTTGCATACACAATTTCATAGGAGTTGGGTGTGTATGATAAGTTTATGGTGAATTGAGAGATATCATAAATAATTAATTCCTCGTGGTTAATAATCCAAATGTGCAATTCAGAGGTAGAAGTTATAACTTTAATTATACAGAGCACTAGGTGAAATTGAAAATCCTAGGTTTGTCGTTCTCAAGTTAATATTTGATTTAAATATTACATTTTAGATTAGTTTAGTTTTAATCCATAATTAAATCACTCTTTCAATCTATTTCTATTTAAGTATAATTAATTAAATTAGTTTTAGTAATTGAAAATTTCATAATAAAAATCCTGGTGGGATGATACTTTTTCATTATTTTTATTACTTAATTCAGCACGTGCACTTGCGTTATAATTTACGCATCAAGCACCCGTGACATGAGAAGGTAAATACAACTCGGAGAAATCAGGCCTTAATCTAGCCATTGATAGCTCTTGTAGATTATTTAACATTAGATTGGTCTCAAACACATTCGGCAAGGGCCTATCTTGCCAGGTCAGCATTTACCGCTGTCATAGTAAGAGTACAAATGGATGAAATTCAAAATGGCACGTACATAATGTGCCGGCAATTACTTTTTGGATCACCTGATTTAAAATAATAGCCAAGGGAGTACCATGTCGGATTTGAAGACGAACGTTACTTGAAAACAAATAAAAATCGACTGAAATATTCGGTTTGGTAATCGAATAACCAAAATAAATGACATATTAAAAATAAATTTATTTAATTATTTAATTAAGATTATGTCATTATTTCAGTGAAGTTAATTATTTAATAAGTAATTCTAAATAATATCACATTAAACAAGTAGAAATTTATTATAAAATTATTATGATTTTATGATAATTAATATAAATATAAATTTTATTATATATATTTTTAAAATTTTAGTTAATTCGGTTATTTTGTTTCGGTTCAATTCTAAATCAAAAAAAGCTATATGCCACTCCATTTAGGTATTACCCAACCAAAAACTAAACCGGCTAAAAACCAAGCCGATCAATTTTTTCGGTTTGGTTTCAATCGGCTTATTGGTTTTACCCGAACTATGCTCACCTTGGGAAGTGGTGTCTGCTTTCTTTGAACATGCGAACACAAAACAAATGATATTTCCATTAAAAAACAACTAGGAATAGGATCTCTCCTGGAAGTTGTCCACAAACAGGAAAGATGATCATATTCTACTTTCATTTTATCTTACATCTCTTGAGGGTTGCATGGGATGGGAGTATTACATAAAACCTTCTGCTTTACTTTGATGCGTTTTTTTTTCTACCCTCAACCTTTAAAACAACCGCAATTACTTATGACGCTAGTCCCAACCAATAGGTAGAAGGCCTAAATGACGGTTGTGTACATAAGAAAACTAGAATTATTGCATTCAATAAGGACAACGACTGTGCGGTAGCTAACTACTACAAAAAAACATAAACCAGAAACCTCACCGAATCATGAAGAAGAGGCAGCCAGAAACGGACAGTAGCTCGATTTTTCATAAGCTGCATTAAGCAAAGAAAAGGACAAAGGTAATATTCCTTAAAATAAAAAAATGCGTCCGGCTATTTTTCCCTCTCTTCTCGACAAACAACTTCAAATCTATTTTGTAATTGCCAGTCCAACAATACTCACCACGTGCGCCCAGCTGATTCATGTTTTGACTCCCAACTATCCGATCACATACCCATTGAATTTCGAAAGCAAAGGGCCTAGCAATACAATTAACTAATTCCCGTTCAATTTTAAAACTAGATACTTAAGGCTGGAACTCAGATAGATTCTTTGACGGCACCGTAAGAAGCACCATCTATCTCACTAATAAATATCGACGCATAGGTCAAAAACATTACATGCACATCCTAATTTAAAGAACTTACGAATATAAGAGACTCTAAAGCTTGCCGAGCTGCATCATTATCCTCCTTTCCATCATGAACATTCTGCAGTGATTTCTGAAAATCCCTGTACCAGTTTACACTATGAGAAATGCCAAATTCTGGGAAAAATACCCACAATACAGCAGTAAAAGACATCCACCCAGAAAATATAAATGACTGCTCTGTGTAGTCCTTGCGAAGAAAATCAAGACCACAAGGTGTCCCAGATTCAGCGCCAAGCAATTCAATAAGGCCTTCCCATTGCTGAGATTGTAAAAAACACAAATTAAGTTTTGTAAATCCACAATCAGTTGTGCTCATAACTGTTTTCAGATTTATTTACTCAACAAATTCACAGCAGTCTATACATGCTAGATGGCGTGAGATGGGTCACAGATAAATCCTTCCATAAAAACAGAGTGCCCACTAAAACCAGAGGGCATTTTTAAAAAAATTGAAAAAAAAGGCCAATTACCATTAGGTGATCATCTGACATCGGCTTCCCAACAAAATCAAATAACTTCTGCGAAATTCTATTCAGCTTCACATCATCATGTGCTTGCTGAAGCCAGTACTCCAGATCCCTTTCTTCCATGTTTCCAGTGGCGAAGCCCTGCGATCTGCTAAACATTTCACAATTTAAACCTGAATGGATGTTAAAAGTAATAGACTAGGCATAAAATGTGTTGCGATTATACTCGCTAAAACACAGCAGTATAATAAGTAACACGACCTACAACCCTTGCTGGTAGAAATTTCAATTTTCAACCATATATAAAAGAATAGGGCATATAACAGGCAAAATTCTAGACTCTGCGGAGGACAGTGGGCTTAGCATATTGAATAAGACTTGAAACTTAAGCAAAAACCAAAAATTAGAGGTGATTCTGGCAATAATTACCTTAAGCAATGTCTGATTGTTCTGAATAGACTGCTTGCACAATATTTCCAACAAACTTAAACCGTGTTTCAAGCAGGAAAAGAGATACGCAGGAGCAATCCGAGATAAACATGTCATGACATTTATGCCAAAAATTTATGCAATTCATGGAATGCATAGTACATATTATTCAGGAGACCTTCGTACTTGCCAAGTCAAAGTAACGAGAGGACAAAACTTGAGCATAGACAAGGCGATACAGCTCCTCTATCCTGATCCCCCGGAGACTGTAATGCTCTTCACGAAAAAGAACTTCTGCTTGGCTGTTATCTGCTGTTAGCAACTCTATAGCATGTGACACCATCCTGTTTTTTGCCAGAAGGACGAGGAAAGACCAATGTAATCAAGAGAAAAATGCATCGATATTTGTTGTTTTTCTAAAGACCGCATAAGACTTGTGTACTGCAGCTTCAGAGACTCAATTCATGAAATACCAACCATGGTCCAATTGTTTTTGAGCATTCTGCTAAGACAACCTGTGATGGGCGGGCTACAGCCGAGGAGGTGACGGGTGGGCGTCCACAACCGGCTGGGCGAGGGAGGGGGGCGTCCAGGGCTGGCTGGGTGAGGGAGGGGTGCGGTTGTAGCGGGGTTGGGGAAAGGGGGCGTTTACGGCCCGCCAAGCGGGGGAGGGGGTGTGTCCGCGGCCGGCCTGGGAGGGAGGGGCAGCCGTCGGGCGTTATTACCGGTGGATTATATTTGGGCTGTCCGTGTAATCGGACAGCTCATTTCAAATTTTAATTTTTTTTAAAATTAATAAATATAGACTATCTTTATAATGAATGGCTCTGATAAAAATAAAAATAAGAGATAAAAAAACTTTTCCTCCCACGACACACTTAAATGTATATATATATATATACCGTCATCTTGATTCTCACGGCCACTGTCCGCACCTTGCTCTACCTCGTCACCTTCTCCGGCCAATTTGACATCGTCTCGGTAGCAATCTGGACCATCATTTCCTCGCGCTATAGCCACCTATGGGCTGTTCAACACACCTATTTCCCGCTCAACCTTGTTCTTGGCCGCGGTGATGGTCGCCTCGTCCACAGAACGCATATCAAGATTCTCGCACTTCCCCTTGTCGGGGCATTTCTCCGCACATTGCTCTTCCTCGGCAGCTTCACCGGCCGATTGGAGATCGTCTTGCTGGCATTATTGGCCGGCATTTCCTTCTCCGGGATCTACTTCGTGTCTTTCTATTGCATAATGCACCTGTTCCCCAGCCGACCGACGACGACAACAACGAGGACGGTGGTGACGAAGAAGGCCCAGTGGCCAAGGATGATCACTACATGGAGAGTACTCCTACAAGTGCAGATCATGAGGCAGATGTCGATGATCAAGATGTTGAACCGCCGGCAAGGAATCACCACAGCGTGCAAAGTACTACGTCTGATCATGAACCGCCTGCCAGGGATGATCACAGCATGCAAAGTACTACGTCTGACATGCAGTGGCCGTTGAGGGAGATGTTGATGATCATGATCAAGACCATGACCAACCGACATGAGATGATCCCGTCGACGTGCCGAGCACGGCGTCTTATCATGAGGTAGATGATGACCAAGATCATCATGACCCGCCGAGAAGAAATAATCACCTTGAGATGCGGAGTATTACGTCTGATCATGAGGTAGATGATGTTCAAGACCATGATGACCCGCCAATAAGCGATGATGATCACGACATGCAGAGTGTTGGTACTGCGTCTGATCATCGTGAGGTAGATGATGATCAAGATGTCGAGCTCGCCTCCCAGGCCGAATCTCCGCCGGATACCATCAGTCCGGAGCTTAGCTCTCTTCCCTCTACATTCCATCCACCGTGAAAGAATGAGAAGATCGCAGTATATTGGCCATGGCAAACCTGGCCAATTCCATCTCTTATTCTCAGCACGGTTTTCCTTCTTTCTGTAAATTTTCAATACTCTGTCTTCCTGAAAGACGAGACTTTGATCCCTTTGTTACTTTAGTTGATCAATTAGTGCAATAGCCGTAGACTCCTTGATGGAGAGTTCGCTGGTTTATAGCTGCTCTTTTGATGGTCATCCTTCCTTTTCATGAGTTGGTGCAGGCATGCATGGAGCAGTGGGATAATCATACGGCTTCGTTTCTTCTGATCAAGTTGGTGATTATCTGGGTTCTTTTTCTTGATCCGAAGGATTGTATGTTCTGCATTCATTTCATCAATGATTAAGAGTTTTGGAGAATGGTTATGCCCCGTTTCTCTCCTCTATAAGCATGCATCCGAGTTTATACTATCTAGCCTATGGACTCCGTTTACAATGTGAAACCAGAATTTGTGCTAGCTTCGTCCTGCAATATGTTGATGGCGTGTTCAAGACCCGAAATTAAATACAGAACTGGATTCGAAAGTTGAGATCATCAAATGCTGTGAGTCAGAAATCTGTATTAGAGTGTCAGTTTGGTTGCATCATAAAAGTGTGTCAGATTCTTCCCAGCGTGGATTCAGAAAGTTCCCTTGTTTGTCCGAAATGGGTGCATCATAAACAGTGTCAGCGTGTCTTGTCGAAGTCGGCGTTGCTTCCCAATGACTTCTGGTTAATGACAAATTAGCCTGTGATGTTAATCAATTTGAAAGTGGTTCTGTTCTGTTCAAAAAAGTTATAAGTTCATGTCCTGGGTACTACTTGTGTAAATGTGGCCCTTTTTTCACATCAATAAATATCAGATCAAAGGATTTCTTGCAGGCTGATCATAGGAGAGATGAACGAAAAAAACGTACGAGACGAAGATATGAAAGAAAAGACGCCCATCATTAATTTTCATCCCATGCGAAACTGACCTAAATTGAAAACCAATCAAACATATACAGAAGTTGAATTACAAAGCAATCCAAGATCATACTTACTACCAAATACAAACGTGGTATTACTAATTATTAACTTACCAAGATAATATCCTCATAATACAATCTAATCAATTCAATCCAAGTCTGAGCACGTACTAAATAAAACTGCTTAACATAACGCTCTTAAAACAATAAAACCCCCACTAAAATCCCAAGATCGATACTTCTAACATGTGGAAGAGTTTTTTATTATATCATATATAAAATCGTCCCTGATCTTCAATGGCGTAGCAGGCCAGAGAGCGCACCCCATGCAACGACCATGCCCAAGGACAAGGCCGAGATGGAGAGGGAGACGGCGGAGCTGGTCGCCGGCGCAGGAGACGGCGGCAATGGCATGGCGGGTGATGGTGGAGACGACGGATCAGCAGGAGAGGGTTGAGGGCGTGGGGCACCGAGGACGTCGATGATCAACCTCTGGCCATTCTTGCAGTGGTCAAGGGCGCCGCTGATGAAGTAAATGGGGCCGGAGCGATCGAGCTTGACGGCGGTGCTGCCGTCGGTGAAGGCTGCGATGGGGTTGCTAGCGTTGCAGTGATAGTAGCCTTCTTCTCCACCACTAGCACCGAATCGTTCTCGTACCGAAAACCTGATCATAAATCTCAACCTTTAATGCATGGTAACATACTTAGATAAAAAACATAAAAAATGAGTTCATCAAAACTTAGAGACGTCTTATGTTTCGTATACTATTTAGAACTTGGGGTAAATGTTGAGAAGATTTGATTGTTTATTAAAATAAAACCTGAAAAATTTACAGATCTCTCACTAACAAATACAATGTATGCATATCAATTAGGCACTTCTTTCAGATATTTCCCTTTCTTAGTATATAGAACAAAAACATTAAAATCTAAATATCCTAATTTCTAAGTCACAAATGATTCCAATTAACTACTTATCCATGGAAAGCTTGGGCTGATGTTGAAAAACATGTCGGTTATGTCTCAAACTCGTAAATACTTTAGGTAATGGTGCATTTTTTGGTTTTTTGTCAGACTTATAGATCAAAATTTTACAGTTACCATTTCAAAATAAAAATAAAAATAAAAAATTACAGTTGTCTACGAAGATTATAATACTAACACTGGAAGAAAAAATTATAACTTCAATGGTTCTAAAAACCTTCCCAACATCATCATGAGGAATATTCGGTTAAAAAAATCATTTGCAAACTCCATTACGACCAACGCTGGATGCAGAGATCAAAGAACCGTGCATTTCAATGTTTAAAACAGCAAGCGGATCAATTGAAAGGACAAGGGCAAAGGAGACTTACGCACAGAATCCCCAATTTGAAACCTGATCTTGGCAGCCCAACGAGTGTAAACCGACGTGTCATTTCCTTCGGGCTCTCTCCAACCTTGGCCGTCACCAACAGTGAACTCGTAGCCATGGGCACACGCAGGAAGCCCAAAAGAGGATGGCCAAAGCCACAAGAGAAGCAAGCTTGGCCATCTACTGCTGTTTTATCTCGCAGACATGGTTTTTCCTTTTCAAGGTGATCTCGCAGGCGCGCAAATGTGGGGCGAAAGTCTGAGAAAGGAGGAATTCACAGAATATATTGTTGGTGGTGACGGTTTCGAACGGTTGCAATTGCATGCGGTTACACGTCGTCGAGTATATGGGGGCGTGGGCGGTTACTTGAGTCGGTTATTCATTTGAAATTCAAAAATTGAATCGAGGAGATGTCCAATTTCTTATCTCTTAAGCAATGCGTCTTTGGAGATAAGACCCAAATCATGGAACATTTTGCGGACAAGCAGGTATGTACAACAGCATAACTTACATAATACAGTCTCCATTCACAATAATGCAAATAAAACACATGGATGGAATCACACACGGAATTATCCAACCAAAAGAACAGTAGTTATATGATTATTACACATGCAAACTTTTGTATTTTCAGAGACCCAATATATAGGAACTCATTGAACACTTGGTACCAACTAACTATCCATTTCACCCACGTAGACTCCTTTGAAAAACTCTATCATCTGATTTTGACTTGTAGCATGATGATTAAAAATAAAGCCACGCAGCTAATGACAACTTATGAGAAGAGAATACGAAACTGGATGTATTTTCTTCAACTTCATTTATCATCCGAGTTCGCCTGGTTTCGTGTAGACAGAGACCGGATGGACTCCTTTACTAATTCCTCTATTCTCCTGTTCATAATTCTGTCCTTGACACTAGCAAGCATGTGCCTGTGAAAAGCTTCCATTCGAACCAATTTCCCACGCTCAACCGACTCAATCATGTTTTCCCATTCTCTCTCCACGTTAAAAATACCCCAATGCCTCAAAGATGAAGGCAAATCTTTTTCTTCAAAAGGTGTTCCAAAAATAGATGAATGAAGTATACCAGCGTAACGTTCTATGACAGACAACTTCGACTGAAGATGTTGCACTTCATCCATTGCCAAAGACAACTTCCTTTCCAATTCTACCACCTTATCTAATTCATGTTCACTCTTAGTCGCATTTCCACTTACACTTGTCTGAAATGATTTCTCGTCTTCAAAATCCGTGTGAAGGGGTGGCCACATTGCTAGACAAGGGGCAAAGCTATCCAGTGAGTTGCCACTCCCAAGAACACCATTCCGTCCCCTGCCCCATGCCCAAACCTTGTATCCACCATCAGCCACAAGTACAGTGTGAGCAGCACCACAAGCAATTTGAACTGGATATACAAAGTTGGGCATTTCACGGCTAACTATTCTTAGAGGTGAGAGAGCATCGCCAGAGTCACCTCCACTGTAACGAGCATCAGGGCACAATCCAAGACCCTTCTCCATTCCCCATGCCCACACATGACCATCCTCTAGAACAACACAAGTATGAAACAGACCGCAACCAATAGATACCATGAAGAGCGATTGTGGCAGATCGTCAACTTGTTTTGGAGAGTTAGAGCTGTTAGTGGTTCCAAGTCCAAGTTGTCCATTGTCCCCAAGACCAAATGTCCAGCACGTGTAACATTTCTCTTTTGAAAGTGATTCACTACTGATAGCTTTCTTTCGAGTAAGGACAGCAGTATGGTGTGCCCCACATGCAACATCATATGCCAGCCAAGAAGATGCTTCATTGAATGTGTCCACTAGTTGAGGATGAAGCCTGGCTTCATTGTCTCCAAGGCCAAGTTGGCCGTGGTTGTTGCTTCCCCAAGTATAGCAGAGAAGTTCATCCCCTTGCCCAAGAGTCTCACCAGCGCTAACCAGGGCAACCACATGCTCATTCCCACATGCTACCTTAGTGACAATATGGCCATAGAAATGCCAAATTGGCTGCGGAATGAAGCTACTTACAAGCGAAAATACACCATCCTCAGCTTCTTTCTGTGGGGGCAGCTACCCCACATCCAGAGTGAGCCTTGACTGTCAATTGCAAAGGACATCATTCCTCCTGCTTTGATTGAAGAAACCTAAAATATTTTTGAAGTATATAAAATGTAAAAACTCTTTAAAGGATGTCCCCACGGACTGCAGATTAAAGTTGTAACCAGCCTTTATTCAGTAAACACATGGTAGTCAATGTGAAAAAGCCAATAACTACCTATCTTCCATTTACATCTTTCCTATTTTTAATGTTAATTATATCCCAAAAGGAAGGTTAATATGAAAAAAAAGTTTCTTTAACATGAAATAAAAATATATGACAACGCATTTAAAATGATTTGCTTGTTCTATATTATTTGGTAACCAAAGATAATTCAGTAACCTGTTGACAGAATTAATGGAAACAAAGATTATGATTGTTATCAAGCACTTACCTTTAGTGGTGACCTTTCTCAGAGCCCGAAGGCACAGAAGGATTTGGAGACCCTAATTCCAAAAATTGTTTAATGTAGCATGGTGATATACAATTATCTGTTTTAGCACCAAGCTGGCCATCCATTTAACATTAAAGGAATTGGCATGACAAAGGTATAGGCCAAACATTTGCATTATGATGATAGAGACAAAAATAAAGGAATCAAACAACATTACTGTATTAAGATTAATTTCATAAATTCAATTTTATTCAATTAAAAAAGCAAAATCAAAAGAACTCTACATGAAGGATACAGATATTGTAGCCCCACGACCAAACAGATCCGTCATCTGCCATTCAGGATGAAAAAGCTTAGTTTAAAATTTAAATACTAGAATTTAACAATAGCAAACAAACAGCTCTTTTTATTCAAATTATATCAGGAACATCAAACTATCTCAACTTCAGATATCTTGCATGATGAAGGAAAAGTTTTTACATGATTTGACATATATAAAGAATAAAAAAGCCCTTAATTTAGGATTTGTAGTACTTGTTTATTTTTTTATTATTAGTTTTCTACCAAATTGATTTTGAATTATAGTATCATTACACTTTTATGTAGTATTTTCCTTCGTTATTAGGTCTCAGTTGTCATAGGCCTTGAGACAGTTGCTTATTGATTAAAGGTTATAGTTAAGGTGAACTCTGACCACATGCCCCACTATTCTTCCCGTTTTCCCCTTGATTCCAAATATTTCTTCTCTTCTCTCCTCCTGCCAATCCTCATCACTGTGGCAGCTTTTATACAAAAAAACTTAAGCCATCATATTTCCATCATTCGTGGCTCTAAGATTTTCATTACAATTGTAGCAAGAAATGGTTGCTTCAACACAATCATACCACATACTGCAAAATAATAGTTTAAATCTTAAGCATTATTAAGAGTCAATCATTAAAATTTTATTGAGCAAAGATTGTTATTTTGGTGGATACCATAGTCCATACTGCTTGCCTTACCCCTCATCAAAACTTCCCCTTTTCTATATAATAAAGAACTTAACTAATGACATTTGCACCATCCATGGTTCTAGGATTTTTGCAAGATAATAACAGCATGACACAACTAGACCACTAATTCCAACTAGAAGTTTGGATTTGGGAGGCATAAATAACACAGCAAAACCTTCAATACGAGCTAGTAATTAGATATTATAAAAAAAACACTCCAATATCATCGCCCATGAATGTAGCAACTTCATATACATAAAACGTAATATTTCCATGATCGTGGTTCGAAGAATTCACCAAAACTGCAGCACGATGAATCAATGGCTACAGTCAGTGATTAGTTAGTAAAGACCTTCCAATGCAAGGCTGTGATAAGCGCCGGCGGCAATCCCGACGAACTTGGGCGGCGCTCCCTGAGCCAACCCCACGGCCATCTCCTTCTCCTTCAAATCAAAATCGAGGCGAGCAGGCACAAGCTCATCGGAGTCCTTCCCCGTGCCCAGCCTGCCCATGCTCCCTTTCCCCACGAGTACACCCTCCCATCCCCTGCAACAAGCAAAACCCCTTTCCATACTCAACGAACGCAACGGGAAACAAATCCGCAACGAGGAAGTAAGATGTGCGCAACGTACCTGTGAGAGCAAGAGTGTGAGCTTCGCCGGCGGCGATGGCGGCGATCTGCCGGGCGTGGTTCGCCGGAGCAGTGGGTTCGACAGCGGCCATGGCGGCAACGATGGGAAGACCGGACGAGGTGTGTGGTGTCCAAACCGCCAAAGCCTGCTACTGTTATAAAGCAGAACCACTTTCATTTTGATTAGGTTGTAATAAAAATTTATTCTTATATTTAATCCTTTGGAAAACAGTATAATTATATTGGATGATTTTTTTACTAAGCTGACTATTGATGAATGATGATGATGTTAACTGTGAATAATAATGTGGTATGAGGGCTGGGGAATGGCCAATGAGGATTGGTATGATGACTAATGAAGACAGGTGTGTGATTGTAAATTTTAATTGTTTACGATTCTATCTCCTTCAAGTAATTTCAAGTTTATCTTCTTTCTCATTAGCCATCTGCCTCTAGCGGCACTTCCTGCCCTTCTTGATTGATTAAGCAAACACGAGAAGACACGCAGGTTATGATGCGACTGTGCGATAAGTGACACGCAGCTCAGTTTTGGTTGTTGTTTGGTGTTTAAGTGTTAAACTATCAGGGACACGATGATTATGATTTTTATTTTTTATTTTCGATTTTACAAACTAAGTGCTTAATTCAAGTGGTAAAATGAAATTAAAATAAAATTAACGTTATCGGATGCCGAAGCCTAAAACTAATTGTTTAAGCCTTGTTTACTCTTATTGATGACAAGGGAAACTCAATACTAATTGTGATTAAAAGTATAAAATTTAATTAATTATAAAACAATAAAAATTAAAAATAATAAATCAAATTTTTATAATTTATTTTATTCGTTTAATTAAAATTTATCTTTAAAATCAATTATAATATATATCTATATATATCTGAAATTTTAAAATACAATAATATCTCAATATTTAATTAGAGTTCATTGTAAAATTAAAATTTATTATAATTCGTACATGATATAACATCTTACTTAGTATTTATTAATAATATTGTAATTTTAGGTCTACTGTGAAACCAATAGAAATTACAATTTCCTCTTTCACCTGATGCTACTTTTGGATGGCTATTCAGTCAGCGATCGAAATTGAGACTGTATGCTATCTTAGCCCTGCTAGAAGACTCTGACATTAAGTTATTCAAATTTTGCGAACTCAAAGTTTAACTAGCTCAAATACTTGTCAAGTTCGGTCGAGTATTAACTAAATCAAACCTATTAATTATCTTTAATTTTTCTATCAAACCCGACCAACCGTTTAGTCTGAATCTGAATATGGTTATTTATTGTGTACCAAAGCCCAACCCCAGACCATTTAAATCAAGTTATGATATAAAAAATTAAATTTAGATAATATTATAAAAAAGTAATTCAAAATAATCATTTAAAAATGTAAAGATATTAATTAGACTAATATAAATATAAATAAAATTAAATAAATATTAATTTATCTATGAATAACATTTCCCATTGATCAGGAGGACCGATCAGATTTCCACCACGCTACCAATGCGCCCCGGAAGTTTATACTTTCTTTTTTGACTGCCACTTAAACTTAATTACAATGATCTGCAGTGCAGATGAGCTCAACAAATTTGCTAAAGAACGCAGCTCATCAAATAAATACATGGTCGTACTTATAAATGTGGGAAATGGTACTTACGATCAGATCCATTTAATTGGAGTTGGTTATTCATACAAGTCTTACAGGCATGGATGACGATACGATGGTTGATGGAAGTGAAAAACAGATCATAAACCACATTTATTTCTTTCTTGTGAAGCATCAAGGATTAGGATATTGGAGGAGAGGTGTACAGTAGTCGCCATGGTCGTCCTCCTCTTGAGCATAAGCGGCGAGGTTCACATACCTCCCAGCTATCTCCCTCCCATCCCTCCACCGCGCCCTGCACATGACGCACGTAACCCCGCCGGCCCTCCTCCCCGGCCCACTCCTCTTCCACCTCGAAAAGCATTCCTCATGCACCCCATTCCGACACACCCCACAGCGCACCACCACCTTCTCGCGATCCCCCATCTCCTCCAAGCACACCGGGCACACCTCCCTCTCCCGCTAACCGGAGACGTCGTCGGCGAGGCCTCAGCCGACGCCGAGGACGCGGCGAAGAGCTGATGGAAGCGCTGGCGGGTGCGGGGGCCGGCGAGGGAGTCGGGGGAGGTGGGGAGGGAGAGGAGGAGGGAGGGGCGGAGGAGGGAGGGCCGGCGGAGGGATGGGTGGTGGAGTGGGAGGGTGAGGACGCGGAGGAGGACGAAGAGGATATGCTTGCAAGGGGTGACGCGGTCGGGGCAGGTGCAAGTTGGAGTCTCGGAGAGGGTGACGGTGTAGACGTTGCCGGTGGCGCCGAGGACGTGGAAGGTCGGGCCGGATCGGTGGAGGAGGCGGAGATGGTGACACAGCGCTCGGTAGACCCGTTTGGTGAAGGTCGGGGGCTGTTCGTCGTGCTCGTGACCGACCATGGTACTTGCCATGGAATATGGATGGAACATGGTGGCGGGAATCTGAGGAGTTTAGGACTAAAACATGCTCTGGGGTGGGATACTGAGATGGGACTTGCAAGTCACGTTAGGGATGGACTAGTGATTGTGGAAATGGCAAAGCCCAAGGCCGAAGGGGAAGAAGTGCAAATCAACTATCAAATGGTGGTGGTATGGGAGTGAGTGGAAGGTTGGGGGAACGGAGTTCGAAGATGCCCTGCCTCTTCCCTGTACCGTGTGTTAGAAAGAACAATATTTTGTGTAAAGGCAAGCCCTCCAGTAAAAATGGGCCACGTTAGCTAATTAGTATCTCGTTTGGGGGATAGTTAACTTGACCCTAATGCAACGGTTTTCAGAAGTCCGCCACGTTGCTGTCTGGACTCTTGGGGTGTAAAAGCCTCTAACTTCAGGCCTTCTGCAAGTCGGGTCCCGTCGCGGCAGGGCTGCAAAACTTTCTGAAATCGAAATGCTGCCACAGGGAAGCCTAGGGTTGATTTGGGAAACATCTATTTTTTATTATAAATATTAAAAACATTTTTAAAAAAACTTCTTGTACCTTTTCGTACTGCTTGTGTTCGTTGCATGATTTCTTTTTTTCCGTACACTTTATCTGAAAAATTGTAGCATATTGAATAGGGGGTAACCGAGCATGTACCTACAGTTGCTTTATTGCTGTCAGATCGTTTACTTTTTTATAAGAGCTTTTTAACCCAAAAAAAGAGAATATTTTTTATTGTTAATTAGTAAAAAATTAAATATAATTATCAAAAAATATATTACTATAATATAATAGTAATACAACTGGACGAATAAGGCTCGAATGTAAATAAAAATAATATCAACTCAATATAAATTATTTTTTAAAAATAATTTTTTAAGTTTAACTTAGACCAATTGGGTTTAAATTAATTGACCCTATTTTATTATTTTTAGAAAAATTAAACCTATAATCTAATTTTCTTACCTATTTATATTACTTAAAAAACATTCTTTTTTTCAAATAAATAACTCTTTTTTTCCTGGGCAAATAAATAACACTTCAAGCTCTGTAAATAAGTTTGAATCCGCCCCTTTAAAATTAATAGAAATTATATTTATCAATTATCCATTTTTGTTTATAATGTAAAAGATAATTACTGATTTTCACCAAAAAAAATACAAATATCAGGGGCGAAGGGGCTATATTTTTTATTTTATTGATTTAAAATTTTTAATTAAAAATATTTAAAATTTTAATTATAATAATTAAATTAATATCTTTTAATAAAACAATTTAAACTAATTATACGAATTACTATAGCACTTGCCAGCAAATGGCAATAACCGCCCCGGAGACTAGTTTTAGTTCGCAAGAGCGGCCTGTGCCGGGAGCGATGCTCAAATCATGGCGAAACCACGCTCGCAGCGATAAAAATGTCATCTTTTCACATCCTCAATTCCTTACCATCTTCTCCTTTGTTTTCTTAGCATGCCTTCGATGCAGGGGATTTAATTCTACATTTTGCTGAACATTAACGGCGAAAGGAGCCATGGATGGCATCGAGTCTCCGCCCCGAGAACTTCATAGCTGGTCTTATCGTCAGTTTCCTCCTCGGCTTGTTCGCGGTCCTCCCGACCCGGGACAGAGGCGCTGGTAAGGGAAGTCTAATTCTTTCCCGCCAAACGTGGTTCCTGGGTTTCAACGACCGGCGAATAGCTTAAGATGGTGAGTTCCAAATTACGTTACCAGCTTTTTTATCTTCAAGATGCTTCTTTTTTGTATTCTGAAATATTTACAGGTGATGTTTGTGGGAAAAGGAACGTAAATTTTTGCGAGTTTCACATTTTTTTAGCTGTTAAGGTTGGAAGCTTAGGTTGGCTCTTTTGATATTGTTTCAATTTTTATTTTATGGATAATGTGCTAATGTGCTATCATTCTGAAGGAGAACCGAAGGGATAACCTGAAGAGTTGTGGTAGTGATGTGACCTGGTGGCCACATGCTTTGAGACGTCAATCAGCCTCTTGCAAAAATACGCAGGCTGCCTTTTTATAACGTGTTATCAATATGTGGCGGGCACAATTGTTTTACCAGTGCGTACACATGCTTCTTCTCAGAAAGACTGTATAAAGTAAATCTGTTGATTGCTGCTCAGGTTGGATTATGTCATCCTACAAAAATTATTACGGATGACTTGCCCTATTATTTGTGATCATTCATTTCTTCACTCAATTTTGACCTTCACATGATGAATCACTGAGGAATGATATTTTTTTCTTGTCTTACGGACAGGGAAAGCAGTATACCGTTTAGTATGTTTATTTCAAGACTTATCGCTTGGCATTGGTAAGTTGTAAACCATTTCCTGATTTTCTTAATTCGGCATCAGAGATATTTTTGCCCCCTAATTTTCGTTGCTGGATGGATAAACGGATGAATGGCCTTAATTTCAGGCTTTGGTTGTAAGACAAGACCTGAAAATGGGTATTGGAAAGATTGCATCTCAATGCAGCCATAAGATATTAATTACTGTATACATGTGTTGGCTAGACATTAGTTTTTTTATTATGCTATTTCATTTATTTTATTTATCTTAGTTAGTCCAAAGATAAAAGCTTTTAGTTTCCAGAACAGAACTATTTTACCTGTAATAGAGTTCAAGTACCCTATTCATTTGATCTTATACAGACATGCTTTGTGATTGCCAATTAAATCCTCGTCTTTTTTCCTGAAATGGCAGATGCAGCTTCAGGCTTGTATGCTGAGTTGACGAAGAGGTACGAGATTGTCTTGTGAGTTCGTACAATGTGGCTTAAACAGGGCTTTCAGCTGTTATGTTGATTTGTATAAATTATTTGAAATATCCATCCTTTTTGTGGCTGGCTATGGTTATTTTATTTCTAATAATTGTTTGCCTGCGTTAATCATCTTTTAGGGCAAATAAAATTTGGAAGACACGTTACTTCATATCTATTTAACACTTTCTGGTTTTTCCATGTGTTCTTCATTAAAATTGAACAGGCAATGAGCTTGTTGTACATTCTTTGATTTTGAGCATTCTTGCAGCCAACAACATCTTCTGGGACAATGGGAGAATTGTGGCCAACCCAAAATAGTTGTTTCATGCAAAAATATCCAAGACATGTGAGTATGCTTTGATACTATTGAGTAAATATTAGAAATTTGAACTTAAAAGACAAATGACTCTCTCTCCCTCTCAGGAATAAGCTAAAAAATGCGGCTGAAAACATTGGCCTTCCCAGGTGACTTATTTACCATTGTAAATGAAAGTATATAATATCCCTCAGAACTGCTTTAAGTGAGAATTATCTGTTCTTTGGTTGCTTCTTCTTTGTGAACTTTTTACTTATGGAATTCACCAAATATCTTAAAAATAGATAGTTAAATCCTTGTAAATTATTTAGACTATGTTAAAATGTATTTGTATGGGAGGCGGGGAAAAATATTTCTCACCATTCTGATATTGTTCTTCCCTGTTGTATGTTCACATAATTGGTTCATTTCTATTTTCCCTTATTGTTCTCCTAATAATGCCCTCATTTGTTGAGCCTAGTCAGTAAGGGATGTACTTTAGTATGCTTCCTTGATGTTCTCGTGCAATTACACGCTAAGAAATCTCCAAGCATGTCAATTTAATATTTTGAACAAATATGGGAATGCATATAACAGAGTCGCCTTTTGCCTTTCACACTGATAAAGTAGATTTATAGCAAAATTCACACTGAAATACTATTTTTTTCTGTAAATTTACATTAACAGTGTGAATCACATTCACAGTTTCACTAACTTCCTCTTTGTAAACGTTTCTTTCCCAAGTTATCCTACTGTAAGCTTTCAAACATTCAAGCGGCAACTTTCGCAAGATGCATAGAGGGACCAATGTGCATGAAAGATGATGAGTTTGGCATGAGCAGGGTAAAAGTATTCATAGAATGTGTATGTAAGAAATTTAGAGCTGATGCTTTTCCGTTACAAGTGAAATGCTTCATTTGGAAAGTGTAGTTGAGTTGTGTAATACCTCAATTCCGATTCACCTAAGAGCCAAATCACATTATTATTATCGAGTGGAGTCACGTCTATATCGATTAATTTGCAAGATTTAAATGAGAAACAGATCGAAACAACTCTTTTAACATCTTGAGAAAGGAAAGTATTACTAAATATGCAACTAACACTCAATTGAAAAAAAATGAAAAGATTTGTGCAATAAGTTAATAAAGAGTTACATAAAATGATATAACATTAGGGGTGTTAATCGAGCAGGCAAATCAAGTTTAACTTGTGTTCGAACTCGGCTAAAAAAAATGAAAGGATTTGTGAAATAAGTTAATAACAGAGTTACATGAAATGATATAACATTAGGGGTGACTATATTTAAATGTTAACTTTGGAGTTACATCAAATGATTCAAAATTGAAAGCTAGATCTACTTGCAAAAAATGTCAATCAATGTCGATTGAACCCACAACTTTGAGGTCATCGACTTGAATACTTACCATCTCAACTATCTTACTTCTTTATTATAATATATATATATATATATAATAAATAAAATATAATATAAAAATTATATTATTATATTATTTTATCGAGTTGAGTTCGAGTATAATTCGAGTTATAATCGAATCGAGTCGAGTCGAACACGACCTTGCTTATGCTCGGCTCATAAGATTCGAGTTCGAGCTCGAGCATTTAAATGTCAAGTTTCGAGTCGAGTCAAGCTGAGCTGAACGTTAAATGCTCATGAGTTGGTTTGCTCAATTAGCAACCTTACATATCATGAAATCATTCAACACACAACAAGGGAGAAATATAAAAATAAAGGAGTTAGTATATCAAAACAACTATTGAATGTCTCGCCATGACTTGTT
Organism: Piper betle; assembly: GCA_033002965.1. NCBI lineage: Eukaryota > Viridiplantae > Streptophyta > Magnoliopsida > Piperales > Piperaceae > Piper > Piper betle. The sequence continues at coordinate 5,505 of JAURVB010002331.1, read as the reverse complement.
ATCATGTCTAAATTGTTACTACAAAAGCGGTTTAGAGCACACGCATGATACATCACATAAGATACACAAAGGCACACATCAAACTTAGACACAAGTATGAAAGAAAATAACGACGTGTCAAGCACAAGTGTGTGTAATAACTATTTTTCCTTTCATTAAAGCTGCCCCAAAACAAAAAAGTACAAGACTTACATGACCTATAGATATATAATAGAAAAAAATCATCAACGAGTGTCAGTGGTCCGAAAAATAACTAATACAAATTTGCAAGTGAAATCTAATTTCTATGAGGAAGGAACAATAATACATATAATCTCCATTGTAACACTCATAGGGTCTCTATTGAGAAGTCATTAACTTGCAAACTCGATATCATCCCGAACTAAATTGGTGTTATGCCACTCTCAACAAATGCTGATCTCGGCAAATGCCACTCTAGGTAATTGCGTCTTTCAGCAATAACTAGTCACACTCTCGAGAAAAAACACGTAACCTAAGTCCTCCCTATACCATATATAACTCATGGCTCAGAGCATAAAGGTCGAGTATATTGTCGCCTTTTATACCCTCTGATACTAAGAGTCTAATCATGTGTTATATACAATAATACCCATATACTCCATACCTCTCTTGGTATGAGGAAGCTTAAGACAAAGATATCAAGATCTTTCAAGAATGGAACAACCTTTTCACTAATCCAGAGCCTCGTTGTGACCTACGTATGCGCCTGTTCATTATATACGTAAGGTCAAGTCCACCAAATATCAGCTCACTAAAATTCGATGAAAACTATATATAGGGGTGAAAAGGAGATCATATAAGTAGACCCCAAGGTAACATGAGGTAGAGCTAAGTTCAAAAACAATACGAAGAAAGGATCTCATCTTTAATGGTTAATAATTATGGAAGTAAAATGTGTCTAGATGACCCGTATTAAGTAAGCTCTGATAAAACAACCACTTAATATATTTTACGATCTAGAAATCAAATTCATGATAAAATAAAGCAATAAAGATGGAAAGCGTCCTAATGAACCTGATGCCCAAGTTCCAAACTCGATGCCACATTTACGACCAGTTCAGATTTCAAAACCTATATTGGAACCCACAGGTATGTAAAAGACTAACAACTTTATAAGCTATGTAGTCGTGTGTTCGAATAATTTTAATAGCATGCAAGTGTACACGGTCGAAACAAGTAATATAATGATAAATTCAAGTATCGTCCCACAGGGAGATGAATTTCCTATAATTAATTAAAGAAAATAAAATTAAGAACAAAACGGAAATAATTAACTTAACGGAATAACTTAAATAAAAAGCGAAGTTAAAATTATAAAACTCGTTCTAGAGTCGAATTTCCCTTAATATGAATTTAACCTTCATCATATCTTACTCTTATCTTTTATTCCCTCGGATTGTCGATCTAGGATAATTATATGACATGGTGGCTCCCGCTCCTTCATGCTTCTATTATTTTGCCTCAATTTCTACCTCCCGGTGATAATTGATTAATCAACAAAATAACGCATTAAGAATTGCCTTACAACCGCATACGGTGTTGTGTATCTTCCGACCACAACGACAAACAAGTCAAAAGACTCGTCGTATGATGAATTATCAATGACTAATCTAATTAATTTCTCCCGAAATCTAATTAAACCTCATGATCTAAGAAATAGGTGATCAATCTATTCTTAGCATTTAGAACATGATAATTCAAACGATCCGATTGAATAAAAGAGTAAGAGCTTGAAATGAATTCAATTAAATCATGTTAAGTTCCATTCTTCTCTAGAACGAAATAAAAGCCTACTCCATAATAAAAATAGAAAATAATATAAAAAAGAAACTAATTTTTATTACGAAAGAGAAAGAAATTACAAAAACTAAAACTACTACTTCTACTACAATCTGAAGCCAAGAGATGAGATATGATCAACAACAAATGACCACCCCTTTATATAGAAGTGGAGATACAAGAATTCGAAGAGGGTGTTCACAAATCGACGTAATCTAATTAATTATAATGTCCCTTCAAGTTTCCAACTGTTCGACTCCATTGAACACCATGACATTGTAGCCATTGGGTAGCGCCAAGTGTCATGACCAATCAAATCCAAAGCTTAATTTATTCATCTTTTTCTGCATTAAAACATCAAAGTTAAGCATATATAATAAAATATTAATTAACTAAAATAATAAAGTAAAATATTACTTAATTAATAATGTTTATACTCGAGAAGTACAAAATCATATTAAAAAACTGGGTAAATATTGTATATTTTAAACACTTAACATCGTGGTGTGTATTCACATAAACAATAACATCACCTCAAATAAAAGACAATTGTGTACTCACATAAACAATGACATCACCTCAAATAAAAGATAATGCAAAACAAATCCAAAACTAAACACTTGGCACGCAAAATGAAACATGACAAGGAATAAATCACTAACAAACAAATAATAAATAAATAAATAAGTTCATGAATAAATAGATAAATAATAAACACATAAGAATAAATAATACACTAATCATAAAACAATGACATAATTATGCTGTGTAAGTATGCGAGTAAACACGAGTAAATTATAGCACATACATGAATAAATAACAGATAATTAAATAAATAAATACATAAATAATCAATAAAAATTAGATAAATTAATAAATAATTAATAAATTAAACACGAACAATAGTTATATAAACGTCAAATATATGAATATACTACTAAACAAAAACAAACAATAACATGCAAGTGAGCAATTAAAAAAATACATAAATAATTAAATAATTAGAATATAAAATATAGTAAAAATTAATACTATAATATTAACACTTAAATACATCATCAATAATAATAAAAGATCATACAAATATGCATATCATGTACAACAATTTTACAAAAAACAAGAAATAAATAATAATGAATAAATGAAGAAATAAATAAATAAATAATAAATAAAAACACTTATAACAATAAAATATATTAAATAATGTGAGTATGCATCTAAATTAATGTAAGCAGTCTCAAATTACAAAAACGGTTAAAAATAGACAAAAATGACTAAAAAAGAACTATCGGTTCAACTGGGCTGAGTCAACTCGGTCTGGGTTAGCTATTGAGTTAGATGGGTCACAAACACGAGCACGAACACGGGCAAGCCAACACGGGCGCGGGCAATAAATAGGAGACTTGGGTAGGACAGACGCGAACACGGCAAACTCAAGCACGATAGGACCCCTGGTGCCTGTCAGTAGGAAAATAGCCACGCTCAAGGGAGCCAAGGTTGACTATTGTTGATCGGGTGATCTGAATGTTTATATATGATATAATAAAAAACTATTGTTTATATTATATTTATAGCCGATTTCTAGCCGAGTTTGAGCAAGGCAGTGTTGACTCGATTTAGTCTTTATATTATATTTATATGTACTAATAAGTTTAATTTTAACTACTTATGTTTATTTATATATAATATAATAACAAAGTAGTGAGATGGCTTAGATGAGAGGTATTCAAGTTGAAGACTTGGAGATTGTGGGTTCAATCCATGCTGAATCCATTTTTTTTAAGTGAGTTATTTTCCTCGAGCCGGTTTTGAGCTCGCGAACGAGCTAGGTTCAAGCTCGTCAAAATTAAACAGTTTAAGTGTATTCGAGTTCGGCTTGCTAGCTCGTTTAGCAGCCCGAGCCACAACGAGAGTCAAAAGCTCAGATAGATACTAAGTTAAAACTGAGTCAAAGCCTAGGGGACTCAAAAGCTTAAGTTAAAATTGAGCCCAAGCCTAGGGGATTCAAAAGCTTAGATAGACACCGATAAAAGTTAAAACTGAGTCAAAGCCTATCAATATGGATGGAAACAAACGCAAGAAAGCTAAATGAGTCTTAAAACTGAGTCAAGAAAACTAAATGAGTCTTAAAATTGAGTCGAAGCCTATGAATGAGTGTACGAATGAAATTCTGAAGACAATCAAATAAAGGTCTCAGACTTAAATCGAATTAGGCCCACCGGGCAATCTAGTAGTCCGAAGTTCGAAATCCTTAAAATGTATGTAAATGAGATACCCTAAGAAAATACAAATAAATACTAAATGGTGCAACAATTTAAATCTAGTCGTAAAACCCTGAGTTAACACAAGCCAAAACTCATATATCTTAAGTACACATAGGACATACCTGCCTTCTATAACATGCTCATACGACTATCTAGGCCCTATATTCATAGTATGAAAACTAATTTGACTTGAACTGACTCTACACTAGCCTGAACTGGGCAAGATGACAAGTAGGTAAAATTCTAACCCAAAGGTGGGGTTTTGCGAGTAGGCTGATTATCAAACGTCAAGAAATCCTTTGTGATTTTCCTTTACATGCATTGCAATTTATTGTTCCAAATCAACATCAAAAAACAAATGCAATATGACCTTAATATGATAAATATGTAAAACCCGTGACTCGAGTCAGAGTTTTACGGGAGTGAACCAGTCGGTTCAACCGTCGGTTCGAGTCGAGTCAGCTTCATAGACCGCGAGCTGAGTTGAGGCTAGCTGTGAGTTATGAGCGATGAGGGTCATGTATGCTCAAGTGTACGATGATAACGTCTGAAAGATGATGAGAAATGGGTTATCAAGTATATAGAGGTATACAGTATTGATTGTTATTTTTATTTGATCGTAGAATAGTTTTAGGCCGAATAATGCATTAGGACGCGTTGGATTATATTCGGGTGGGTTATTAGTTATAGAGCATGTCATTTGGATGTTGTTGTGTTTGTTTTATTTTATGGGATTTTTCCATATTTTTCTAGATTTTTTTTAGAATTTATTACGAACTAGTTATTATTTTGACTTCGAGTCAGAATCGAATCAATACTTATTTACGAAATTGCCATTGAGAGTATTTCTTCATCTTCCCCAACACTTTCCTCCCATAAGCCTACTGCTGCCATTGTGCTCGTCCCTACCGCCGCCACCGCCGACGTCGTACAGCCGCCGATCAACGCTGCCCCGCCCCGCCGTGCAGTCGTCGTGCCGCCACAACCCCGGCCACCGTCTCGCCGCCACGATGCTGGAATCGCCCCTACGAGCCGCGACAGCCCTCCGTGCCGATTCGCCGCCCGTCCGGGCTGCGCCGCCGCCGCCGTGACCCCGACGACCACCACCTCGTCGTCGCCGACGTTTCCCCTATCATCCCGATCGCCGTCGAGGCCGGCCGTAGCCCCGATCGTGAGCACGCGCGCCGCCACCGCCCATTTTCGACGCCGCCGCCGACAGCCATCGCCGCCTCGGCTACCTTGTTTGACACCACCATTGGACCAAGCTCGTCGAGCTGGTGCCGATAGACCCCTGATTGCCCCGTCCCGGATCGTCGCCGGAAAAACCGTCGGAATCCGCCGAAAAGCCGCCGACACTCGCCGGAAAACCGCCGGAACCGCCGGAAAATTGGATTCGTGGGAAATTCGCCGGATCATCCGCCGAACGCACCCGGTCCAATCT